>JAUZSU010000353.1:76766-124285 GCA_034780255.1 Parotocinclus maculicauda
CCGGTTTCCTCCCACAGTCCAAAGACATGCGTGTTAGGTTAATTGATTACTTCAAATTGGCATTGACTTGTGTATATTTATGTAACTGGTGTTGAGAGGAACTTGTGTATGGATATAACCTTGTGTGTGTCGCTTACATGGCGACTGATGCCGATAGCGACGTTAAAGAAGCCAAATAAACAAACAAACAAGGAGAAGACTAAATGAGGTTACTATCAATGTCACCATAGAACAGAAATTGGTTTATAAGCAATGCATTGTGGAAGGTTTGACTAATTGACATTGCAATTAAGCATAGCTGACTAGTAGCAGAACTGCTTTGCTGCACTGGTCACTAAAGGGGAGGTTCACAGCAGATATAGTCTACAGTCTTGATACAACAGTCTTACTGACATGACTTCAGAGGTAAAATGAAACCCACACTAGCACTGGGACTATCTGCTGTGCTAACATAATCCCAACTAAATATGAATTATCTCTAAAAAGGGATTTTTGGATTTGGTCATGAGGCTGGGTTAGATTGTCTAATTATCAATACATTTTGTGTATTTTGCTGTTGACTAGAAAAGAGTATTGATTTATTTTCTTTAATAAAGAAATCTGTTTATGCAGAAATATAGCAAATTCCAAAGGGTTTCCAACCTGTAAACATGACTGTATGCTCAAACAAAGTCATCTTCGTCTCATAACCTTGTTAAAACAAAAGTTGTGTCAAATCTTTAATGGGGTTCAGCCAGTGCACTGTATTTCCCTGAAATGATTCCATTTGTTTGGGGAACTTCAAGTACTATAAAGAACAGCAGTTTGTAATAGCACAGTTTTATGAGGTCATGTGCTGTTCAAAGCACAAACAATTACATAACTTATTCAGGGCAAAGTTAAATACAAAATTATATAAAATGCAGATGGTCAAGTCTAATTTTTAAATTAGTGGTAAGTGGTAAGATATGGAGTCCAAAAGAACTCAAGTCCCAAAATGAAACTGTAGTATTTTGTTACCGCTTCAGTTTAGATCACTTTTATGTCTTTTGTAAGATTTTGTAAATCCATATGGACTGGAGCATTTTAGTCATTCTTATATATACTCAAAATGAAATATCCTCTAATTAAAAATCCCAGTGTACATTATTCATTAGGTATACAAATTGAAATTTATTTTTTAAATCGGTTCGAATTTAGTTAACTCAAGTTCCAAAAAAAAATGGTAATACAAACCATTTTGCAGTACTTCACTCTGACTAGCTTTTAATTCAGACTGCATACATGAGTTTTTAATTGGCTCTGGGGATTTCTGAGGGTCTTCTGTGCTGAGGTCACTATCTACCCTGGAGCACTGGAGCAGGAAATCTCACTTCCTGACACTCAGTCTGCTCAGACCAGCAAATGAAAGAACAAGTCATCCCACTTACTGCCTCATACATATGCCAGTATATCAGTAAATTATATCATACCAAAATATCATGTTACTAATGACTGAAGATGGAACTTCTAGTGACATGTTTTTAGATTTTACCATGTGTGGATTACTTTGTTGGTGATAGTTACGTTAAATTAAATTACTCCACTATTTACTGACCTCCAGACACACTAAATGAGAGAAAGAGAGAGAGAGAGAGCAAGAGAAAGAGAGTTCACAGTGGCCAGGAAGTGTTGTGAAACATTAACATTGACTTTTGAACTCTGTGAAGGACCAGGTTCACTGGATGACTCATAGTGATGGTACTCAGCTGTAAGTACACAATTTGACAGCCAACTTCACCGCCTACACATGAGTGAGAGTGCCTCAGAAAGTACCAAGAGCCCTCCCCTACTTATGGGGAAATATGTCCTTTCGATAGCCAAATCTGATTAAATATATGTTTTAGGGAAATGTTCTAACCACAACTCAACAGTGTTTTGGTATAAAAGATTATATTTCTTTACTGAGGTTGATATTTCACTGGTGGCTTTGGCTTGGCTCTTAGTACATGACAAAAGCCACATAGTGAGTTTAGAGTTTAGCAATAGGGAGTTGTTCTGATAAATAAGCCCAATGGGATCTAGCCAAAGTAATGTGCTTTGGCCAGGGGAGGATTGCAGTTCCCCCCTTCATAATCATAGGGCAGGGTCAGCTTGCCCCCACTCCTTGATAACGAAGGACACGTGAGGATGAAGGACAGAGGTCAATCACCAGTCTAGACAAATAAACAGAAATGCACACACACACACAAAAGTTTGTCTCTGTCATTGTGGGATCCTTCCATTGACATAATGATCACAGTAGCTAATTAATGCTACACCTGCTCATACCCGTTACCCTAACCTTAATCTAAAGCAATTCTTTTGACTGTTTTTTTTTTAAAGAAAATGACAGTTTTTGTTTAAAATATTAGACCATTGGGTGTCGCCACCATGTAAAAAAAGTGTCAGAGGTATTTATTCGCCACAATATAATACATACATTGCACACACGTAGTTAAAAGTAACACATTTTTAAAAGAAACATAACAACATAACCACGATCTTAGGTGACTGTAAAGTGAATTTTGTGGGACACGTAAAAGTAGAAACAAACGAGACCACACAAATCTTACCCATCTTATAAGGTTATGCACACAGGAAATAAAAGAGTGGGGAGTTCTTCACTCCCAAAATAGACTACAAACTCAGACACATCACACACACAAAGCATTTTTTACATCTTCTTTGGTCAGATTTAGTACGCTGGGCAGTGGCAGTGGTTGTCTGGGTTCAATAAATATTAAGACCATTAAGTTATATTAAGTTTTTCAGTCCCCTAAATAACCAAATATTTGTATGAAATCTATTTTATTATTAGAAAAGATACTAGACATGGTAGACAAATGAGAACAATCTAAACAAGAACTAAACTTATATAACACAGGATGATCATTAACCAGCTGATAAGCTCACCTATCACTGAACACTGAACAATTGTCAGCATTGTAAATGCAATTACATCAACAAAGAGATACAAAATTAAGCCCTGCATATACATAAATATTTTCACATAAGAAGATTTTTGGTAACAATCATTATGCATGGAGATGATATGAATTATGTTATAGCAAACTAACTGTACTGGTAGTCAATTAGACAATTGACAATTAGACGATCTAACCCAGCCTCCTGACCAAATCCAACAAATCCCATTTTAGGGATAATTCATAATTGGTAGGGATTATGTTAGCACAGCAGATGCTAGTGTGGGTTTCATTTTACATCTGAAGTCATGTCAGTAGTTAGCCTGACTGCTGTATCAAGACTGTAGACTCTATCTGCTGTGAACCTCCCCTTCAGTGACCAGTACAGCAAAGCAGTTCTGTACAGTTATGTACTAGTCAGTTATGTTAATTTGCATGGCAATTAGTTACACTTTCCACAATGCATTGCTTATAAAGTTTATTATCACCATCAGTGATGTCAGTGATGTCAAACTGTACTGGCATTAATGTAATTTTCTTGCTAAATTGTACTTATAAAAACCAGTGTCAACACAGCTTACATCACTGATTAAGCTTCTCCTGCTAGTGCTCAACAGATTGTGAGTTCAAATCACAGTCCTGCCAAAGAACCATTGTTTTGTTCTTCAGTAAGAAGAGCTCTGTCAGCTGTTTGATTTAGCCTACAAGGCAAACTGTGATACAATCCCATTTAATTAAACCACTTGCCAAATAATAACATATTAATAAATGTTCTCCCAAACAATTTCTCATTCCCATAAACATTACTAAGCTCATGTAAAATGGCCAAAAAATAAAATCATGCTAATTTCAAATAAATGTTAAATGGAAGCCAGTCCTCCTTTGGCAATATTTACTCATCTCTCCATGGTGATTCCCTCCCATAGGTTTCTATTATGCCTCTACCCAAACATTAATGCATCCACGTGTTCACAAATAAGCATGATGACAATATGTCATCTAATGAGGCTGAAAGAGGATGCGGTCATGCCTAGGAATGCTTTGATTAGTGTGTTCATGGGGTGTGTATGTTACATATTCACTACACTTCACGCTTCAATACATATCTCTATACAACGCTCTAAGCTTTCAGTGAAAACAAATAAAAACAAGCATAAATATTAACAATTTGATGATTTGATGCTTCTGAATTGTGTTAATAGCATAGGCAGTTTAGCCAGGACCTTGCTCAAATAAAAGTACTGTCACTTACAAATAATGACTCATAAATACAACAAAACATACTACAGGAAGACTAATGTCCCTAGGGATCTACTCACCTGGCTTCTATTCACTATTCTAATTTATCTGAAGAGTAAGAAGTTGACAAGAAACAGAAACAGTACAGTGTCCAAAAATGTAAAATGTATTGTTACGTTCATATCTGCCTGAGTGAATATGAATGAATGAATTAGTGAATGAATAATTAGAATGAATGATCACTCACTCTTCTTTACTGATATTTATTCCAAACTTTTTGAGCTTCAGCATATCTTAGCTATTTCACCCTGTTACCCTCACAGCTAAAGGTTACTGGTGAAGTGGTCTGGGTCCTTTCTGTGTGGAGTCTGCTGCATGCCTTCCCTGGGTCTGCATGAGTTTACTCCAGGTGAAGTACACATGGCACACAATACAGTGAGTTAGAATATACACACGGCCATTTGTGGGATACATACCTTACAGAAGCAGTATAAAGCAGAATATAACAATATTTAGATAGTGAACAGGCTACGGAAATTAATTTTCAGTCATGCCTAACCTGCAATTATGGGATGGCAGGAGTATATGAAGCATTTCCTAATTTCATTTTTATTGATCTTGATCTTTTTAATGATCTTTTCTTGATCTTTTCAAGAGTTTGAGGGATTTATAGGTCACTTGGAGTGCTTCTTGGCTATAAATACATCCTCAAGAATGAATTATTATTAAATTGTAACCTAATTTTCTTCTGTGTAGATTATGTTTAATGGTACTTTAAACAAATAAAGCAGATCAAATATTATGTAGTGCCTCCCACTTGAAATGACTGTAATTTAATGAAATTACACAATAACTAGAGGTAAGAGTCATTAATGTAAGACTTTAAGGGAAAAGGGTGATGTCATACACAGTATCTCACAAAAGTGAGTACACCCCTAAATCTTTGTAACTATTTAATAAATATGTTCATGGGACAACACTAAAGATTACACCTTGATACAATGTAAAGTAATCAATTATACAGCTTGTGTAACAGTGTACATTTGCTGTGCCCTCAAAATAACACACAGCAATTAATGTCCACATCGCTGGCAACAAAAGTGAAATTTGCCATGTTAGTGTTATAAGGTCTCAAGTGTGAATATGGAGCAGGTGTGATCAATTTGGTGTTATTGCTCTCACAGTTCAAAGAGCTATCTGAGGATCTGTCCTACGTAAAGATGACCTAAACTATAAGAAGATTACCAAAACCCTGAATGCGAGCTGCTTTAAGGTGGCCAAGATCATACAGTGGTTTAACAGATTTCACTCAGAACAGGTCTCGCCATAGTCAACCAAATAACTTGAGTGCACGTGCTCAGCATTATATCAAGAGGTTGGCTGAAGACAAGCAGACTAAGGACATGGATTACTGGAACCATGTCCTGTTGTCTGATGAAAGCAAGATAAACTTATTTGTTTCAGATGGTGTTAAGCGTGTATGATATCAAACAGGTGAGGAGTACAAAAACAAGTGTGTCTTGCCTACAGTCAAGCACGGTGGTGGGAATGCCATGGTTTGGGGCTGCATGAGAGCTACCAGCTGTGAGGATCAACCACTGCCTTGTAAAAAAACTGAGGGTAAAGGTCAAACATGCCTCCATACCTAAATCCTATTGTGCATCTGTGGGGCATTCTTAAATGGAAGGTGGAGGAGTGCAAGGTCTCTAACATCCACCAGCTTTGTGATGTCATCATAGATAATGGAAGAGGATTCCAGTGGCAGCCTGTCAAACTCTAGTGAACTCATGCTCAACAGAGCTAAGCCAAATAATGGTGGCCACACACAATATTGACACTTGGGTACAATTTGTCCATTTTCACTTAGGGGTGTACTCACTTTTCTTGCCAGCGGTTTAGACATTAATGGCTGTGTGTTGAATTATTTTGTGGGCACAGCAAATTTACACTGTTATACAAGCTGTAAACTGACTCCTTTACATTGTATCAAAGTGTTATATCTTTAGTGTTGTCTCTTGAAAATGTATAATAGTTACATAAATGTGAGGGGTTACTCACTTTTGGGAGATACCGTACATGTCCTATAATTTAGACAGGAAAGGGTGTGAATGAGCAACAGGCTGGTGTGGTATTATGTTCAGTAGAGATGTATGACTAAGAACAATGTCATATATCCTGATGAACCTAGGCCAGAAGCACACGACACAGTGGCAACAGGAAGGAAGAATGGCTCATCCTGCACTCCCTGTCTGACTCTGCTCTCGATTTCTGTCCTCTCTTTTGCTAAAGGGAAATAAATAAACCTCATGTGGACTCTAGCTTTCAGGCACTCCACCTCACTCCACCCTCTACCCCACTACACTCTCCCACATCATTCCTCTGCCTCACACACTGACAGGTGTCTCTGATTAAGGCTGTGAAAAATGAGGCAGTCATGCCAGCCATCTCCCCTCCAGCATTCTTGCAGCATGACTCTACACTTTCTCCATTAGAGAGTTTTCCTCCTCCACTCTCTCCACTCTGTCCCCTCTCTCTACTTCTAACCTGCTTTTAATCCTCCACCTTTACACTTTTTGAGACAATGCTCCATTGTAAAAAGCGCTATATAAATAAACATGACTTGACTTGACACTGCATTTGCTTATATAAATAACAAAACATACATTGCTATTATTCTGGTAGCTTTTTCTTGTGACTATACCTGCAAATATTACATAAACATTCCCTGGATGGGATGGGAATACATTTTTAATTAATTATTTATTAACTTGATTATTAATTAATTATTTTTTTGAAAATGGGAGGTGTACAACCTGAAGAATATGGATAATAGTTGTACTACTATTTAAAAAAAAAGTTATGTTAATTTCAATGACACCAAAACATCATAAAAACTAAAGATATATATCTTGTTCTGTTTAGTGAGTAACGCATCACTTTAGTTTGTTCACTAGTATTCTTAATAAAGTAGTATGGATTACGTTAGATTTTTTAAAATTAATGGTACATTTTCTGAAAAATATTATTTAATCTACTCACCCATTTCTGCCTGTATATTAATAACCACACACTTTATGTATAACTTATCCTGCAGCCATAACAGAAAACAGTTTTTCATTACAATTAACAATTGTAAAAAAAAGACAAAGCATCTTAAATGTCGGCTTGTTTAAATGCAGGCTTTATCAATAAATAGTTTTGTAATTTAATTTAAGTCAGTGGTACTTAATAAAGTCATATGCATAGCACAGAAAGGGTGGGAGTTTGCTGTAAATCGAATTCACTTAAAACATGTCCACAGTGGTGATTAGCAAAGTATCATAAACAGTATCATAAACAGTACAGAACTATATCTGAATTATGAAATGCTAAGATCATGAAATTTGTCAGCATAATTTAGTAAAAATACACTAACAAAAAACACTAGTGTGTGGCTGAAATTATACTTTTAGGCACATTACAACAAAGAGATGGAATTTTAATTTCAAAGTGTGATTTATTTTAAAACTTTCAAGACATGTTGAAATGAGGGGGCATGAGAATGCTGTGAGGTGTCTAAATATGCACATCAGACTGGATGAGATGTATGTGGGCTGTGCTAATGTGCAGATGAGGGGGAAGTTGGAGATTTGTGGGGTTTCTTGCCGCATATGACTACAACTGTGAGGGGTATATAGAGGTTTATGAGCGTAAGTAAAATGGAAAGAACTGCATTTATGTGTGGTGTAAAGTAGTATGGGAGAGGATTGAAAATGCTCCGATTGAACATTTCTTCTCACAGCAAGCACATTTTTTAACCCATGAAGAAAAGCCTAACCTTATTCAGCTTCCATAGCCAACATTCACTTTGCTGTGCAACCATATTTATACAACTTAAAAATTATTTGATGGTAATTATAAGCTCCCTCAAGGCCTTCATTCTTAGGGAATGTTTTGCTTCATGATTATATTTATTTATTCAAGGTCTGTTATGAGACCTTAACCGAGTCTACACACTTCCTTCTACATGAGGGAGTGTACAAAAGGAGAGCAAACTCTGTCATCCCCGACTCTCCCAGCAGATAACTGCTGATCCACTTCCAGATGTTTCCTGTACTGATGCTTGGCGGGCCAAAAAAGAGCATAAAGTGAGATACATATTTTTTTCAGCTAAACAACCTTATCTCAGAGCAGCTCATAATTATTTTAGCCTGAGTTAAAATAACTAAACAGTAAGTTGCCCTGCTCTTACTGTTTTAGTATAGGTTAAAGCTGAAACCTTCTCTGCTGTTACCTCTCACAGCAGGAATGTTGTCTTGGATGTGTCTACCACAGATGGGATATTGGGAAAGACAATGAATTATAGCTATGTGATTGCGTAGTCGAGCTCACAAGCAGGCGTAGAGATTAGAGTTACAGAGCAATGAAATTTGTTCTCTATTAAATAAAACTCTTTTAATGAGCAGGTCAAGGCCAAAACTTGCTTTGAAAGCAAGAAAGAAAAATCATGATTCCATATCTACAGCTTTATCACAGCTCACTCGCTTGAAATGTATGCTGAATGATTTTGAAAGGGCTAGCACTGGTGGCCAGAAGCGCTATCACTCTCTAGCAGATGCCTTGTGTCAGATTTCATAAACATGTAGAAACATTTTCATCCATCACTCCATTAAGCTGAAGGAGTAGGGTGCTTATAATATGGTTGAGAGTTGCTTGTCAAAGCTAAGACATTTCCAGTCTGCCAAGAATTATTCCTTTTCATCCTTAATAAATTATAGTCCAGTCTTTTACAAACACAAGCCCTCATCCATGAAAGTTCTTCTCTCTCTTCCCTTTATAGTCAAAACTGTTCAGCTGTAAGCGACAACTGTGTGCTTTCTCTGTCCTTGACTAAATTACAGACAGTATGAGCTTGTCAAACAACCATGGTTTAATAACAGAATAACAAACAAGAAGATCAATGTTTTACACTAACCTACCTTTGAACTCTGCTTACTATATGCCAGCATGCTGGCGCATGGGTTCCTCTCAGGAAAGCATAGAGAGATGAGGGTAACTGCATTAAAGAGCATTTACAGAAGATGTGCTACAACACAGTTGAAGAAGATTTCTTACTTTATTGTCTTAACTTTTCAAACCCCAGGTCCACATTCTCAGAGGTTACTCATGGATTTATGAGTATCTGCAACAACAACAGCTTTGTCTGCTGTTTGATTTGTGTTTTAGGCCTGCTAGACCTAAACTGGGTGGAATGATTATTACACAAACAAACATGCACAAGCAGACACACACTGAGACAAACCACTTAAAGAACAACATCAAAACAAAGATTTTCCACAGTTTTTGTTCTTTCAGTGGAGTACTTGTGCCAGTGTGGGAGGTGAGCATTGACGTAATCGCTAACGAAGACCTCACCAAGCCAATTCTAAAGGTCATGGCTTTAACAACATATTGAATAAGGGCAGAAAAAACTCCATTCACTGTAAGCATTACTCATTTTAAGAATGGAGATCATTTGCCCACAGTAATTTGCTACAGCAAGCATTACCTTTACTGTACAAGACCTTAGCAGACTGCTCCCACTCAGAAAATGACATTTTGTGACTTATTAGGCAAGGGTTTTTAGGAAATTTTAGGACTTCTTAAAAACAACTGGCAAACCGTAAACCATTTTAAAATTAAGAACAACGTTATTACTTGGTACTTTGTTAAAAGTCTCTTGAGTAATATATAATAAGCATTTATTGACTATGAACAAAGTATAACAGTCTGAACACAATGTTACATTTTCATTTTTGCTTATGTATAGCAGCTGAGCAGTTCATTAATGCTGGTCACTTGGGAAGCATTGGAAAAACCTCATACAGATCTTAGATCCCTAAATCATTACTGCAGGGCAAGCACATACACATTCAACCCTAATTGTTTTAAATTCAGAAATGTTGAAGTTACTAAGGTCATATATTAAATGTATTAATAGCAATTCCCCTTGGGGTTATGGACTTCATCTGGAAGCCATTTCGTCCAGTTTTTCGGCATCACGTTTTTGGAAGACTGGACATCCTGGGCGGTGGTCAAGCACAGAGCCAGAAATGTCAATAAGAATAAAGTGTTACACATGAAGTCCACCTTCCCCTTTAATTTTGTTAAAATACAACAATTAAATATTAACCAAACTGCTTATATTATTCCTTAATCTTTGTGCTGTTTTGACAACTTTGGAATGCATCATTTTGAGCCGTGCCTGAATGCCTAGATGCAGTGTGGATGTACACATCCTACTAGTGCGGAAACCTCATAACCAGTGGTCAATTAGTATATCTGGAATCAGGATGTCATAGAATGTCAATTCAAAAACACATTTTTAAAACAGAGGCACTAAAGAGTTAACCAGGATCAGAATCAAACACAGTGCAGAGTACGGTAAACCAGAACATCAGGACCAACAGGCAGGATAATCTAAAACACAAGACAATATGCAAAGCAGTTGAAAACCAGTGCAGGGATTTTAAACGGTTGTCAGTAATAGTAGTAGTAGTGCTTGGTGCTGTGGTGGGCCAGGACGCAGCATTGCTCTTTGAGGCCATATTCCCAAATTGATGAAGTATCAATGACCTTTGGTTCACTGACAGGTGACCTGGGATTTGACACACTGTTTAGGTGGGAGCTCGGTCAATTTGTTGTTCCAGAGTGTCCAAAATCAAGGGAAGGGGAGTGATGGTGTTGAGGACCTAATAGTCTATGCAAGGCCATAAACTCACATCTATCTTGTGGAGAAAGAAGAAGCTTGTAGCTGCCAGGGGGGTAGATACTGGCAAGAGCTTCATAGACGCATGACCTGGGGCTATTCAAGAGAAAGAGGATAAATGCAGAAATGAGGAGGTGTGGCTTACTCCAGGAGCTGTATCATGCAGTCATAAGGCTTATGTGGAGGTAGTTCAGTTTCCCTTTGCTCGTTAAACAACTTGGCAAGCTCATCATAGTTGGACAGTACATTAATGGGTAGGATGAAGAGGATGCTGGTGTACGAAATAGTGTAGAATTGAAGACGAGGCTGTGTGATGCAATGGGCTAAGTAGATGTTAGACCAAGAGATCCCTGGGTAGAGCCACAAAAGGGTTAAAGACAACAGTTCCATTGGGGGATGCCACTTTTTGGCCAGGTCAGTGATGAGGGACTTGAGGATTATATCACCAGCTACCAATGTTTCTCACAGTGTTGTATATTTTATAAGAGAGCTTTGTTGCTGAAGTAAACAAAGACAAGCTATTAAAGCAAAAGATTAGTATGCATTCACAGTCTTTTCAACCATGCAACACTACACAGAGTGAGGTATCTGAAAAAGGCATGGAGCTAATCAGAAAAAGTGGTCGTGGTAAGTGTGTTCTAAAAGGGTAAAGGGCTCATAAAGCTCTGATTCTGTGAAAGTCATTCTATTTTACTGGATTTCAAATAACTTATAAGCACACAAGGCACCAAAAATGCAAACCAGCACTATTAAACATGCACCAAAAGTGTTTCCATACACCACTGTCACACAATTGAGACATAATTCTGGGACATAGAATGGGCCGACAAAAAGAGTGCGGGCAGAGTGCGAGATTGGCTTATGAGAAATGGAGTTGGCTTGGAGAAGCTGAGGTTAGGGGCTAGTATATATGTATGGATATGCCAGCAGTATTCACAGTGGACACACAGGGTGGAGGACTTAATTGAATCCAGTTTCCTGTTGGCTATGAAACCCTCTCCCGCTCTCGCACTCGCTTGTTCTTTTCCTGTCATATCCATATATGCAACACAGTATCATTACCCTGAAAACAAATAATGATCAGAACCAAATTAAGTGTAACTTATAGAGATAATTTTTAAAGTTGTAATAATATTTTTTCAACCTGCTACACTGTATAGATTAAAATGGAGCACAGAGCAGTGAAAATGCTCCTCTATGCTTGGATCCGGCAAAACTCAATCCAGTCCAGAAACACAGGCAAACAACACATAGCAAATGAGCTGATTAGTTCCATTCTGAAACCCAGAGGATGCAGCACAGCTGCAAGACAGCCCTACTACAATTCCTAAACACAGAAACAGAGGATTCATGAGGCTATTAAAACAGATTATGTACTAAGCACTTTCCATAAACAAAACTTGGTATGATTCCTCAGATTAAATGGGAAAAACACTGGACATTCTTATACATCTTGGTAATTAATCTTTGTTTAGCACATACCAGACTCTTGATTTAGAAAGAAACTCAATGTGCTGTGAGTACCAAAGTATGCTCTTAGAAGTGCCACGAATATACATTTGTTTTCCTATTTGTTTTCCTATGACTCACTCTCAGCTCTCCTCTCTCCTACGTGACTGATCTGAAAAGGAAGTGATAGGAAATTTAAAAGCATGGCCTGATTGTCCTAGAAATCTACTACTTCTTTTCACTACTGCTGCCACCTTTGCCAAATAAAAATCACAACAATAAAAAATATGAAGCTTCGTGGAGTTGATTTCTTTGACTTAATGCTCCAAAAGCTAAAACACTGTAAACACACAGTGTATTTCAAAACAGATAACTTTAACTCTTTAAAACACCCAGTGTCATATTTCTGACACTTTTGCATCTGACTTACTAATAAACTTTAAAATACTAAGTATACTGCTAATAATGAAATATACCCTCATTTCAGTCAGAAAAACTACTGCGTATGTATGCAACAGAATGAAATTCAGCAAAAGGAATATTTCCAAATTCACGATGATAGGAAGTTCATCCTCTATGAGTTCCACTGAGCCACTACTCCCAGGTTATAAATCATCAATAGTATGCCATTAGAAACCATAAACATTCATCACACTGACATAAACATTTTGTTTTTGAGGTCTGTGGTCAATATATCTAAAAAGGGGTAGTATGGGGAGGTTTCAAATTCACTGAACCTAAAAAGGGCTAATTGGATGAGCATTGGATGAGGAAAAAAAGAAAGGAGTTTATCATATTCAGATATTATTTTGTTCATAGAACCCTAACCCTAACCCTAGATAGGTTACAATACTGACAATAATTTTACAGCATAATATTACACTGATGTAAGCATTACTCTTCACTTAATTTAGTTGCTTCACTGATATGGTGGGCTAGCAAATGTAGACCCAGATTAAACTTTGTGACGAAACAGGAAGTATGTTCACAAAACATAAAAAAATTGATGCCATTATTCTTGGACTAGGGTGACCCTGCGGTTAAGGTACTGGACCTCTGCCAAGGTGCCATTGTTGGGTCCTAAAGCAAGACCCTGCAAGACTCAGTTGCAGTTGTTTGGATTGTAAGATTGCATGACTTATACGTCACCCTGGATAAGTGCATCTGCTAAATGACGTAAAGGTAAAGTGTAAATGTATTACTGTGCTCATTTATGGCCATGGGCATGTCTAGACTCATTTTGAGGGTGCTCAAACACAAAAATAGTAAAACGTCATTTTGTTGTTATAGTTTTATTATGGTAAAAACCAAAGGACACTTATGATTTAAACATAGTTTAACATAGAAAATACAATGGTGTTTGTAATTCATAACAAAAACGGGGTGGGAGTGTCTCCTTTCTAAAGCTCTGATGAAGTAACAAAAAGGGTAGAAAATAGTGACAATACTCCTTTAGAAAGCCATATGTTGAATTATATACGTAGTAGTATATAATATCTATACACATATATAATTCCTGCATGAATTATTCATTGAAAGTAATAAAATTGTCTATTTTCTGTCAAAAAAAAAACACACATATTTTATAAAGGTCTTTTCATAATTTACAATCCAAACTAGAAAGGATATTTAAGTCTCTTCTCTAAAATCATCAACAAGTGTTCCAATTAATAAGATTGGGTGTGGGTTTCAGAAGTGTTCTGTCCTATAATCTGTATATTGTTCCTGAACAAATATCTGTTCCTGTGAACCATGTACTGATCACAACTAATTTTGAAAGACCTTAGATGCCTGAAGCTGAAAAGGCACCATAAACCATTACTAAAGTGTTCATTAGTCCCCACTATAATTAACCATATACAAACAGATGAAGATTTGCTCTTTTCTTACTTGGCCTAGAAGTGGGTAATCACACCAATAACAAAACATGAAACAAAGCAATAGTTAATTGTATCAGTATCAGGACAAACATTGAATAAAATAGTGCTCATGTAAAATAATTGATTTAAAAACAATTATTTGTCTTAGTTTTGCACATGACCACCAGTTTGTTCCATACCACTTCAGGTATAATACATAAAAGGCAGGCAAATAAATGTAACTTTATATTTGGAACAATGTTAAAATTATATATTTGAAGGAGTTTAATCATTGAACCAACAATGACGTTGATTACAGCACTATAGCATGGTGGAGAGAGCATTATGGTTATAGGCTGTTTCTAAACAAACAGAACCTAAACAACTTGCAATCACTCAGAGAAGAATGGCTGTGTTAAGAAAGTTTAAAAGAAAATATCAGTGTAGCAGTTTATAAAATAAAGATGGCAGTTTGATGATGCAAAATACAATAAACAAAACACAGACAAACATGCACGACCCTCACACATACACACAGTCAAAAATAGAATGCTTTAAAAAGAAAAAATGTTTTTTGTATTGCCAAGTCAGAATCCAGATCTTAACGCAAAGATGCTGTTGGATGCCCTGAAGACGGCTGTTTATGAAAGAAATACCATTCCACAAGTGAGATCATTGCACTTGTTTGTTTGTTATTAGTTTAGACAGATTGTGTTCATCTGTTATTGTGACTTGGAAGGAGATTAAACAATGTTTTACGAGTAATTAAAGTAGAAATCAAGGTAGTTCCGCAGCATTCACAAACTTTCCTTGCAATAGTCACACTATAAGCATTGAAACTAACTTCTTAGCATATGATTGAAACCATTTGTGAAATAAATCGAGGGTCAAGCATTGATCTTTTCTTGGCAGAACAGAGCGTGTGTTTAAATCCTCAGCCTTGCTTGATCTCAGGATGAAAACAGAGAAATGAGCAATTTACAGTCTTGCGGTTGCACAGCCTTAGCCAAAATACCTTTAACATTGCACAGTGAGCTTTTCTTTCCCATCCTAATCATTAATATGAGAAATGACTAAGAGCATTACAACATGGCACGAACACAGACACTAAAATTCAACAGTCACATGGTGAGTTTAATTTTTGTTTGCTTTTCATACGGCAAAGATGCATGTTTGTTGTTTATGTTGGGTAATAACCACAACGATAACCATAGCCCTTTAGAATTGACTGAAAAAGGAATTTAGGTGCTCCTTGTCACTGACACCTTCCAAGCATGCATGATGAAAGCAGATGATATATATGGCACATATGTGTGAATAATCCTTGCTATAGGTTCAAAAGGGGAAATGGTAGCCAGGTAGGCTGAGAACTGAAAGTAACACAAAAGAACAAAACAGCTACATGGTTCAACAATTGATGAGAAATTATTTACAATTACAAGGGTTAGAACTGTCATTTTTCAAATACAATTTGGTTCTTAAGATTGGATGTGGTCAATAATAGCATATAAATGCAAAAATAACTTGTCTAACTGAGATAAATGCAGTATAAATGTGGAACCATTTCTCCCAACTTCACAAATCATTATCATGTCCAACTGAGAGGTCCCATGCTTTATTGTTTAGATATGAACACATGGGCTGCGTAATTCTAGTCCACTGATAGCCACACAGGTGAGGTTAATGGGGTGGGTCTTGCTACAGAATAGAGCCAGATGGACTGAGATTAGTTCTCATCGAAGAAATGGCCTACCCTGCTCCCACGTTGTTTGCAATGGTCATCGATTTTTCTTGTACCGAGTGAAAGCCTTGCTAATATCTTATTTCAGCTGTGTCTGAGGTTCAGCCATGACACCTGTTTCTGGATTAAATCAAAGCAACTAAACCTGTGAAAGTCCTGCTTGAATCTGCTCCTTCACGTCCATGAATTCATACAAACTGCAGTTTAGCATGAGTGGCATGCACGTAAAGGAAGAATCCTTTGTTTATTCATGGTTTAGTTATGGTGCAGAATAATAATAAAGTGCATTGTTTGTGTAAATTATGACCACCTAGATTTAAATATGGACTCTTAAGCTGATTCCACAATCCTGGTGTGCAGGGCAGGAAACATGGTCAGCAAGGAAACTGCCCTGACAATTCACACACTTTGTGGGCAGACACCCCAGTCAGCAAATTCTATTTCAATATCCACACTCATCACTCTTTGTTTCCCATTATTAAACCTTGACACCTATTTTCCTTTAGGGTTCATTACCATGCATGTGGAATATATACAGTGTCAAGTAAGAGCTTACTAGGTATGTACAAATCAAAGTTGGGATAAAAGCTACATTGAAAAAATATGGAAAAAGTAGTAAAACATCCCAGCTAAATGTACTTACACTAGCAAGCACATTTTCAGTAGCCAACAAATCAAACTGCACTTCTTAGAATGTTCAACTTTGACAAAAGACATCTTTTAACATTACTTCTCAAAGAAAGCCCCTGGGTCTAAGATGATGGTTCGTCCTAATTCCATGTATAAAAAGAGAAAGGGGCTTTAGAAGAGTTCCATGGGAACAGAAAGGACGAAGACAAGTGGTGCACCACTAACAATTCTGTGGCCAAGACTTTATGGTCAATTAATTTCTTCTCATTTAAATTTTCCTCCCTCTGAAAAACCCCAGCTCAAGTGGCACGAAACATACCAAAAACACAGAGCTCATACTGTATGACAACTACAGCTATGTGTGCATAGTAACTTATATAACAAACAAAACTGATTTCCTTTCTGATCCTTTAACTGATTTGTTGCCTCCTGTAATTTACTTTTAAGCATTTAGCACAAATTCTTATGCAGAGCAACTTACAAGTCATACAACGTTACAACCCAAGCAACTGTGGGTTAAAGTCCGTTCAAAATGAACCAACAGTGGCAGCTGGGTAGAGATGGCATTTGAACCCTGGATCTTAAGGCCCATTGTCTATTACCTTAACCACTGTGTTGCCAGAGTCCCAGTTATGTAACACCCAACCTCCCTCTGCAGGTCATTTGGTTGTACTGCAAAAAAACTACAAGAAAGGCATTCGGTAATTTCGTGACATCTGGTAAATTTCCAAATACTCCCAAGACAAATAAGCTACTCCTAAAATTCATGTTCATAAAACAAATGCATATATTTGGCACGAGTCACACAAATAAATTAACCCTGTCCATTTAAAGTGCCTGAAATTATTCCATAGTCTACTTTCTACCAAAGGTGAAAATATAGTGAAAATGGTCATTTTATACAATTAAAGTTTTCTTTGAGTTATTATCTTGTAAAATATATTTACAATGTTGCTCTGCCCAAAACTAAGCCAAAGACCCATATCCCAAGCAGTTCCACCAGCCCAACAGTTTGAATACATCTTCACTAGTATACAGCTTGCACACTTAAAATAAACTATGTTTTAAATGTTTTGATGTGAAAAGTTCTTATTGTCTAGTTTAAAAGAACTGATCGGTTACAACCATAAATAAAAATATATCAAGATTGACATTTCATGATTATCAAATGCAGATGGCATATGATATTAACTTTACCATCTTAAAAGGTTGTAGCACACCCAAAAAAACATCCTTCCTTTTGAGATTATAGGTTAGGTTATTTTTCGTAAGCAGTTTGAGGACCTGCTGAAGTGCAGTCATGGCTGTACTAATCTAGAGCCTCGAGTAAGGAAGATTACTCTGTGTGCCCAATCTTGTAAAACTTCTTTTATTTGGAAAAACCTACACACCTTCCTCCTCGTGGTTTCCAAATAGCATAGCATAGCAAGTCCTAGACAAAAATACCGGGCAAAAAACAGTGTGTTCAGGTAAGTAGCTTATCATTCACCTTTAATAAAAGTCACTTTATTTACCATTTATTTGCACAAAAGCCCAATGTCAAGACTTCCACATCTAGCTGAGCACAGACTGAAAGAAGTGAATGCCCTGACCCCCCTCCATATATGCCCACACACCCTGGAGTGTTGTAATAAATGTGCTCTGTAAATCTTCCTCCTTCTTTCTCCCCTCCTCCTAACATTTTTGTAAACAACTTCTTTTCTTCTCCCCTTCACTGCTTATTCCTTTCGTCCACGGGCTAATCAGCCAGAGAATGACAGTGCCCATTGCATGGCAAGCAGCTGCCCAGTCATTGAACAGGAGCAAGAAAACCAGGCCACAAAAGATTTGGATAAGGTTACACTGGAGACACAAAAAGAGAGGATTTTATAGTTCTTGCTGCTATCTAAAAGCAGAGAGGATATCAAAATTCGGTGAGGTCATTTTGGATTTGAATTTCTTCCGCAGGCACAAAAACATCCTCAAAGAGTAATCCGCTTAAGCAGCCTGTTTTCTGTTTAACCACCAGTAGTTGCCGTCATATGAACTTATCCAACATACCGACTGATCATATATAATAACTTTGTTTTAGTAATCTAGATAGAAACACTTTAGAAAAACTGAAGAATCCATTAGGGTTCTCTGGATAGTGTAATACAACATAGCAATTTAGGACATTTTCATTGCTAAGATCCAAGCCATACTGCATTCCATTTAATGAAGGGTTAAATCGTGCTTCACTACAGCACCGGAAAGTCCCAGCTGTGACGTTTCAGGCTAACAATTAGCCTAAGCATTGGCTACATTAATTACAAAGCAGATATCTGACTGAAGCCCAAGGACACAGCTGAGTCTGCTCTGAAAACAAGTTCACGCCAGCCAGCTGTGGAGTTACTTAAATAACTTTTCTATTGTTATTTTTGTAATCATTCAGACGACCATGTTGAGGAATGCAGGCTGTCTTGGAAGAAATGTTTTTTTGTGATTTGCAACTGTAAATATCCAAGAAATGTCAATATTTTTTTATTTGTTTAAATATTCAATAAGAAAACATACAAACAAACACTGGACTGATTGTAATACTATACATCACTATTAAAAAAATTTAAGTTTAAATGATAGGAACTACTTTTATTTAATTAGAATTACAGGAGAGCAGATATTGTCAAATCTATCTTTGCTAATATAATAACAATAATAATAATGAATCTGGTTGTAGTCCGAAAGGTCAGTATGCACACTCGATTCAGTCAGAGTGAGAATGCCACTGCTCATTAAGCCCCACAAACTGGTTTATATGTTTATAAGAACTAAATATGACAACCTTTAACACAACACTTATCCTACTCAGGTGCTCATCGAAAAAACACTAGCGCAACCTGCTTGCTGAAGACCACAAACAGTATGACTATGAACATCAGATACAAGTTTACAGCACAGTGGGCATCAAATGCAGGTTTGCTTAGTGAATAAATAACAACCAAATATGTTGTAGTTTTGTAAATCAATAAGCACATTTGATTTAAGTCCCTAGCAAGAATGGCAATGTTATCTGGTGCTCTCTGAATTCACAAAAGCAAAAACACTTACCACCCCAAATACAAATAGAAAAGCAGAAGTTTTAAAACCTATGTTTGCTCAGATAACGAATAATGAAACACAGTTTTGTGCCTTATTAATCACTTGCACCTCTGGGCATGCATGCAAGAAAGTTCTAAGACAGGACTAGTGATTAGTGATACTTTCAAGCTGTTGCATGTATGCACAAGAGCATGAAGTAAGCACTGAAACATAGGCCTGTGCCCTAAAACCTTTGTGAAAGAGGAAGGGAAAATGTACTTTCTGCTTTTATGGTGACGCCCACTTGACGCACCCGAAGCTCCTCCTGCGTGATTTTATAAAAGGCAAAGCACGGAGGTTTAAGCTGGGTAGAGGGGGTTCTCTGTTAGGGCAAGGGAAAAGTTTGCACGCCACCAAACCAGTCGCAAAAAATAACAAGAAACCTTTATTTATTATTTTCTAAAAAAAAAAAAAAAAAAAAAAAATATGACCACAGCTGTGGTGCCGCCTCTCTTTGACTTCAGCGAAGTTATCAACAACAAGGTATGGAACGGAAAAGTTTTGCTGTTAGTTGATTCAGGGGAATGCATGTTATTGTGTTTTGGCGCGCATATTATGAATTAACAGTTGGCCTCGTTTTGAGAATAATGAAACTTGTAATAGCTTGTTATAGTTTTTTTTAGGATAAAGTAAATAGTGTTTTTGAGTTGAATTACTGCAGAAGCAGACCGAGATTTGTGATTCTCTGGTTACTAGAGGCCCAGCTAAGCTTCACACTGTCTGCAGCCTGTTTATAGTTCATACCCTGCTTTTTGGCTACCAATCTATATTGGATTAGAAATACATTTTCGGCCACACCGATTTTCATAACTCGATGTAAACCAGTAGAACTTGTACCAAGCTTGAGTGGACTGAGCGCCGCTGGCAATGAAACCTTTCTGTTTGTCGTCCTCCCTCACGGCTTCCATTTCACAACACAGATTCAGTACTTTCACAACATCGCGATTAAATACTGGTTTGAAGTTTAAACACAGAAAGACACTTATTTTTACGGTAGTCGTGTCTCTTGCTAAGGCGTAGCTAACTATCTGCTAACTCTTAACTTCGAGCTGGGTTCTGGATTATAACTCGTATAATTTAACCTTATGTTTATCTATTTTGTAAAATCAATGTCATATCTGATTTTTAAGCGTCTAGACACACCAATAAAACAGTTTTTAATAACCGCTTCAATTAATTTGCATGTCTGTTTCCAAGTAGACTTTTGGCTGCCAGCAGCGTGTCTGTTATTTTAGACACAGTTTCAGTTATCAGCTTTGTCTGTTTTACATACCATTGCTGACTTCCCCAGGTCATAGTTTACATTCTTGCTGCTTTGGTTTTATGTGAACCATGATGAATCGATTTGGACACAGTATACAGTGTCATATGGATGGTCTACATACCCCTGGTAGATGTTCATGATTACGGTTTATCAATCTCAACCTATTTTATTTACCAATCTTGTTTTTTTTGTCACAATGCTGTTAAGCAAAAATACATTTCTTTGGTTATTTCTTTATATTGTTGTTTCACGTTTATGCACTTTTTTTGTTTATTCACACCCTTTCAATGCTTTCTTTCACTTGCAGAACAACAAAATGCTGAATTATAATAACATACTTGGTGCTCCACACACTATGCCTGTGCCTTGTAATGGAGCAAATTTGCCCATCTCCAACCCCACTGGGAGCCTGCTGGACAGGAAGGCTGTGGGGACACCCTCCATTGGTGGGCTTTACCAACGAAGGCACTCTGTCACTTTGCCCAGTGGTAAGCTTAACCAGAACCAGTTCCTAAGCAATGGGAAGATGGATACAATGCTGCTAAGTTCAGGTCTGGCCAGCAGCAACAACAAAGAGAACCGCCTCCGAGATAGATCCTTCTCAGAGACTGGGGACCGGCTGATGCAGAAGTGTACTGGGTCTGGTGGGACTGGAGGCAGCCAAGTGAACTCAAGCCGCTACAAAACAGAGCTGTGCAGACCCTTTGAGGAAAATGGTGCCTGCAAATATGGTGACAAGTGTCAGTTTGCCCATGGCATCCATGAGCTGCGCAGTCTCAGCCGCCACCCCAAGTACAAGACAGAACTCTGTCGCACCTTTCACACCATTGGCTTCTGTCCTTATGGACCTCGGTGCCACTTCATTCACAATGCAGAAGAACGCCGTGGACCTCCACCCACCCCATCCCCACTCTCCACTTCCAACAAGCTGGACAGGCCACGGCTGCAGCACAGCTACAGTTTTGCTGGGTTTTCCAGCTCTGGGGGCCTGAGAGAGAGCCCCACCTCAGTAACGCCTCCACCCATGTTCTCCCCAGAAGAGCTGACAGAATGGCCCAGCAGCAATCCCTTTACATACTCCAGCCAGGAGCTGGCCAACCTCTTCGGCCCAAGCTTGGGCAATGGGTCTGGTGTTGAACCTGTTACACTTGCACCACCCTCTCCACCCACCACCCCTTACTACTTCAGGCCCATGTCAGAGTCTCCCCGTCTATTTGAGTCTCCGTCCAGCCAGCCAGACTCCCTGTCAGACCAGGAAGGCTACCAGAGCAGCTCAGGAGGGAGCCTAAGTGGCTCAGAATCTCCCACCCTTGATACCACCCGCCGACTGCCAATCTTCAGCAGGCTGTCCATATCGGATGACTAAGGTGCATAATATCCCGTGCCTTGATTGCAAATCAACAGTGGCGGGTAGGCCAATGAAACCTCCCTGTACCTGCTGCTTGCTCTTTAGCTCTGTAGGGGCCTCAAACTTCCCTTGTTATATCACTTAGGCTTTAAAAATGCAGTCAGTTAAGGGAACTCTTTAGAATTGTCATTTAACCACAGCAAGCAAGAAGTGTCCTCTCAGTTTTTGGCATAAAGCCTGTTTTGCTGCCTTGGCCTCATCTCAGATGCCCTGCCATGACATGTGACTGTGCCAAACAGCTAAAGCAGGAAGTCAATTGGTGAAAGTTAAGGGACTTGTTGGGTACTACTGCTTCAGTAGTGCATAGCAGAACCACAGACAGCACGTTCAGGGAATAGTTCTGCGCTGAGGATGCCCCCCACTGCCCCCATATAGTACCACTCAAGGACACTTAATCTAGCTCTGTGGGCTTTGTAAAGTCATTCTCAAATCATTCAAATTGGTATGGTGCAGACCAGTAACCATTAAGAAGAACAAAAAAGTGCCTGGGGTTTAAGTATTGAGGTGAAAGGACTACTGTCACTTTTCATTTTTTTGAGGCCTGGTATAGTAGCTTTTGATCTGAGCATTTTCTCTGCCCTTCAGTTACATGGCAGACCATGTGTAGGTCTGTACAAGGGGCTATTTATGATGTTGAAACTGGGAGTTCTAGAGAACATTTGGCACATCTTGTTTTTATCATGTGCTCCTGCTCGGTCCTAATTCTAGCACAAATCCCTGATATTGGATGCCTTCACTCACAAATGAACAGTTTCACTTCCCTTGCTTCAGTTTTCCCCATTGTGGCTGGTCACTTTGTGTTTTGTTGGGAAATAATTGCCTTAGTGGTTAATAAACCCTGAAAATGGACTTTCTACCCACTATCCAATCAGCACAGGGGAAGTCATGCATTCCCAAAGTGCAGCTGAACTTCTGCAACTTCACTTTAGATCTCCAAGCTAACTTGCTTTTCTGTTGAAGCTGCTTAGAGGAGCACTTGGTAATTTCATCATATCTTTCCACCTCCTCTTTTGTTTGACTTCTTGTCATTGTTTGTTATGGTTATATTATTGTTTGGAAAAGAAAACTTTCAAGACAGAAGGTTTTGCTTGTCACTGCTTATTTAACTTATCAAACATATTTATTGGTGATCATATGCATTTTTTGTTAATTTTGTTTGTATTTATCTTAATGAAACGATAGAATATATTTTCTTTTATGTTAAATTATGATCTTCTGTATTAATCTTAAGATTGTGAAGACATGTCAACTTTCTTTTTTTCACAGTTTAATATATTGTACTACAATGACTTGTTTGCAACTACACTTTGATAAAAAAAAATGAAACTTAATTTAAAGCAACAGCAAAAAAAGATCCTCAGCGTTTTGATTATTTATTGCAAATTTTTCCTAGTTCCCCCCCAAAATATTGGACTGCAAAACTGTTAGGTCCAATGTGTCTGAATATATTGAGATTTAGAGTATGACATGCATAAATTCCTCTTATTTCTGTAGTTTTCAGGTGTTTTTTGTTTTGGGGTTTTTTTTTTTTTTTTTTTGCACCCTTTTTAGTCCAGGCACGTTTAGTCCTCACATGTAGCATTTTACCCTTACTGCCTGAGGTGGTATTGGAAGATACCAGAAATATTGAACTGTATATTGTGAGCACTAGATATTCTGGGGCATATTAAGCAGAGCAATGTTACTAGATAGTAGTTGGTTGAATTCGAGGGACTTTAGTGGCCTCAAAGCATCTGCTTGCATTTTAAGTTCCACCCTGAAGTGCATTTTAATGTTGCGTTGTGTTCAGAGATGATTGTGGTGTGATCTCAATGCAGGTTACTAAACTTCAGTGTTAAAAGCAGTTCCTCCAGTTACATGTGTAAATTAGATGAATTGCAGGCAATAACTGTGACCAAATGGGTTGAAGAATAGGTGTCTTTTTTTTGTTTCCTATTGATTTTTTTAAACACTTTTTCCAGCCCAAATATAAAGTGCCTCTTTTTTATACATTCCATTGAGCTTATGCTCCCTGCCTTGAATTATGATACAGAAGCTGTGTTTTGAGTAGTAATGCCTCGTTGTCCTCAGTTGTTGGAATTGAAGATTGGTTAACAGGATAGACACACAAAGTATCTAGCCTAAACTGTTGAATGTATTTTAAACAGCTTTTGCTGTTCACTACAGTAATTTGTGAGTTTATATAAATTTGATTTGCTTTTTTTTGTAATGAATGATTGCAGTTAAAACCAATAAACCGAATATTTTTCAGAAAATGTCGTGTGGAGTATTGGTGTACTTGGTCATATCCTTTTTACTTTTCAAATAGTCTGTAATCATGATAGTGGATTCCCCAAGCATTGCTGCAATAACTGGGCAAGAAACGTAAATGTACAACATAATGCTATTGATGGGGCTTTTATGTGGGTATGGGAATGAGGGAGTTTGTTTAAGAAGCATTGTCATTGGTAGTCTGGAGTGGATATGTTGGTGGATATTGACCTTACCCAAATCAAACTTGGACTGAGCTTGGCCAAATACACAGTGACTGGTGCTAAATCAATGTCTCTGGAATACCCTGAACCTCCAATCGTTTATAGGGAATGGGAGCTCGTTGAACTTTTCCAGAACAGTCTGAACCAAAATGATACTGAAATAGATTTAAGTGGTTGAAGTGACCACTGTATAGCTGCAATTCAATATTTTTTTTTAAACAAATCACAAATGTAAGTTTCATTTGTGTATCGTTTTAATGATAATCATTTGACATGCACATGCATACTACGTATAACACTCTCAGGTGAGCAGCAGTGAAAGAGTTAGCGATCAACCACCATACTTTCCAGACTTTTTTTTTTTTTTTTGAGCTCTTGCCCAATGTGTGATATGAAACAAAGATCTGTTTCCTGTTTATGAAGTGCATGGTAAGTGTATGCAGAAGTCACACTGCTTTGCACACATTACAAAGTTCTACAGGATGTGGTTTACTCTCTGAAGGTGGAGGGTGCATGTGGCTGTGTGCACACGTGTTTCCTTATATAGGATTACCTGCCATGCACACTCCCACATTATGTGCACAGGTTTCCATCACCTGCACAATGGAACTTAGATGTTGAGAAAACAGTTGTGCTAATTACTGTATGCATCTCCAGGCACATGCTACAGTTTGCTCTGTGCAAATAGAGAATAATTTTCTGCTATGTATCTGGGTTGTGCAATGCTCCTACAGTTGGTAGACTTTGTAATTCCTCTATCAGTCAACACTAGTTATGTTTGAGAAAGAAGGTACACAAATGAATATACTAATTCTATTCATGCATGTGGATGCACGCGTGTTTACGCAAACACGCCATGCCAGAGGGAAGTTTTAAAAACTGATCGATGGTTCATGCCACCCCCAAAAAGAGCCTGATAACTGCCAGATTTTTGTTAGTATATACCTTCTGGTAAGTTACTGCCCTTGGCCATCTCACTTCACACTAAATTCTTTATTTCAATATAAGTTCACATAAATTGTATTTTAATTTTTCTGATTTAGTGAAATTTCTTGAATTTGCCTTGTCATTAACATTTGTCTTATCTTTAGCTTCAATTTGTTCTGCTAAGGCATTAAACTTCAATAATAGGTCTATAAAATAAACCAAATATGCTATGACTATGATAATTAGGCAAAAAATGGCTCATAGCCATCGAAACACGTTTTCTCTGTCATTCATAATGATGTAAGCTTTCTGGCAGTTTCCCCATCACACATTTTTCTGTGGTTTGCAGAGTGGCAGCTTATGTCTGCTCTGAGAAATTACAGCTCTGCTTTTTGTATTCAGTGATACAATCTGAGAACTTAAAAAAAAAAACTCCAAGCTTGATGGCTGCACCGTTTCATTTTGTCACATTTTTAATCTCTAGCTTTTATGGTGTGTGGTTTCGAGTTATGTTACAGATGGTCAACCTCTCACTTTGGTGTCCTTGAGCAAATATAAATCAATATGTAAATTTCAATGCACAAAATATTCAGAATCTTCTATTTTTTTTAAATTTTTTACCAAGGTCCTAATATGAGATAAGAACCTAGTTAATGGGCAAGAATATTACTGTATATTAGGTCATTTATTTATAGAGGAAAATTCTGTAAGATTTCATATATTTAGGTTCACATAGACAATAGTATGTTAACCCAAAAGACTAGCAGTTACTGGAATGAGAAGTTACAGTTGTTTTCAATAAATTGAATGATAATCATGTGAGAGTGAGTGCCCTGTTGTATTTAAAGATTGGTGTGAACAAAGGAGATTTTAAGGACCTTAGAAAAAGTCGGTGATGTTCATCAGGCTGGACAATGTTACGTTTTTCTGAAGATTTTGAGCACTAATATTTCACACTCAGACATATTGTGTACAAATGGACAAACTCAATACCATTGTTACTTTCCCCAGGAGTCATCAATCAACAAAGATGACTCTAAGAGCAAGGCATATACACTGCTCACTAAAATTAGGGGATATTTCATATTGGGACCGTTTTGTTGCATGTGACAGGAGGTCACACCAGATACTCAAATCAATGGTGCACATACTTTTGCAGCTCACAAATATGTAATATTTGATTATTTTCCTCAATAAATAAGCAACTATGTAATTTGTTTAATTGGGTTCTTTTGGCTTACTTTTAGGGCTTCTGTGAAAAACTGATGATCCTTTAAATCATATTTATGCAGCACTATGGAAAATTCTGAAGGGTTCCTAAGGTTTTCAGTGCCACTGTATATGTGAATGTGCATCTGTATGTATTACAGACTTGCATGCATGTAAGTCAATGAATTTCCAGACAACCATGGATAAGACAAACAGTAAAATGCACAGTAAACATGAAAAACAAAAATTATGTTAATCTTATGGGTTAAACGTCAGACTGTCTTTGCTTTCATGTTGGCGTTGACATTTGAGGGCCAAAAGTGGTAAACTGACACATGCACATGCACAGTCGCTAGAGCTCAAAACCACCTCTCACTTTCATGTTCTTCCTGTATCACACCTTCATTCGACCTGGGAAGAGCCACATTAAAAGCCAGACGTTGTCAAGACAACACCTTGAATCTCTTCTGCTTGTAAGTCACACTCTCTGTGTGTGTGTGTGTGTGTGTGTGTGTAGGGCTGCTGGGTAAGTATTAGAGCGGACGAGGACAAATCACATCTCAGTCACTGTAGGGGAAAGTTTTTAAGCGTTTGTCTCACCATAAATTAGAAATGCAGACATTTGTAAACATATCTGACACAGAAAATTCTCCACTGGATGTAGCATGCTTTTACTAGACACCAACTGACAAGTAACCATAGGTGTTTGTTGAAAGTGTGTGTTGGTGATACACGAATCCAGTGCTGTAATGTAATAGGTCCAACTCTTCTTGATCTAGCAAGAACCTGCAGCTTCATCTGGCTCGTTCCAGTGGTGCATGTATGATATGGTACTTAAGAACAAAAACATCAAAGCTTATAAAGTGCAAGACAATATTTTTTAAATTGAGATTTTTTTGGTTTTTAAACTTATTCTAATGCACTACTTATTTCTGACCTATGTCTGTTTTTTCCTGTCTACAGTGAAGCTGTACTACAGCTCTCTCTCTCTCTCAGGCCTCAACATGTCACACACCATCCCTGTAGGGTGATGAACTCCTTATCTTTAGAACAAACCATGTGTAAATGCCAAAGCTAAACAGGGCTAATTGCCATCATCCCCTGAGTCTCTTACACATGCACTCACATGCACAGAGACATGAGGAGCACACAACATATAGCCACATGTGCCACATGTATCTCGACAGGAGCCTAAGATTGTCTTGTAAGGAAGGCAATGCTTTAATGACCTATTTACTCAAAGTAGTCCACCACATTAGGTGTTATCACTAGCAGAAAAGCTGAAAGACAGATAACAAAATTATGACTAGTATTAAATGACTCATATGTCTGCTGGTGCATTTGTAGAACTGAGGAAATCTGAGGCAAATCTGAATGAACAATGGAATATGTAGTTAACATCAACAGGTGAAGGAAACCTGAAACCTCCATGGCCTAACTAAATCCAGATGACTAATAATAAGAAGCTCAGTTGTAGGCACACACATATATACATACAGAAAGTTTCCGGTCACAAACTTCCCTCTCAACAATGGAGTTGGCATCCAGCATAAAACCCGAGGCTTAGAGCTGGGTAGCTGTATGGGTGGGAACAACTAAACTGAGAATGTGTTTATAAAACTTCTCAGAGGCCATGTTCCATCAAGATTAGGCCTGAAACCTGTCAAGCCTGCTCCTGTCACCCCCCTTCCCTCAGGGCTTTCTAACCTGCTCAGACACATACACACACAAAGACACACAAAATATCACTTTGAAAAGCTGTTGAAGTGTCTCACGAGCCCCTTTCACACTCAAAACCCGGGTAATTACTGGTTTACCTTTCCCAGTTATGTCCCAGCTTTGTGTCTTTCATACGTGCAGCCTTAACACAGCAATTTTAGCTTGTTGCACCCTTTCACACATGAGAGATCCGTTACACGTGAGGTGAGGTGTAGCAGTCCTATTGATTGTTCAGTGGATTTGGTGCAATTTAAGTTTCAAGCAGTTGATGTGCTTTACCTGGTGCTTCTTCTTTTGATGTGAAGGAATCACACACAAAATGATTCTACATTATAGACAGATATTATTTTATATTGACATTAACAGGCAACAACTCCTTGATTTTTAAAACATTTTAAGCCTTCAGAACTGCCTTACTTCTTTGTGGCATACAGTCAACAACATACTGGGTTGTGAGCTGGTGACTGTGTTGAGCACAGTAAATTCACTATCATGTTCAAGAAAGTATTTAGGCTTTGTGATTATTTAGGCTTTGTGACATGGTGCATAGAAGACGGTACACTGTGGTGATTAAGGGATGGACATTGTCAGCAACAATACTCAGGTAGGCTGTGGTATTTAAACTATTCTCAGTTTAAAGCCCAAAACATGCCAAGAAAATGTACCCCACACTATTACACCACCAACAACAGCCTGAACCGTTTATACAAGGCAGGGTGGAGCTATGCCTTCATGTTGTTTACACCAAATTCTGATCCTATTGTCCGACAGTCACAGCAGAAATCAAGACTCATCATAACAGGCAATGTTTTTGCAATCTTCTGTTGTCCAAATTTGGTGAGCCTGTGTGAATTGTAGCCTTAGTCATCAGTTCTTAGCTGACAGGAGGGGCAAACAGTGTGGTTTACTGCTGCTATAGCCCATCTGCTTCAAGTCACCTATTCCACGTCACTTAAATCCCCCATCCCCCCATTCTGAATTAGTAAGTAATCTTCACCATGTCTACATGCCTAAATGCATTGAGTTTTTGTCATGTGATTGGCTAATTAGACATTTTCGAGGAGCAGTTGAACAGGTATATCTAATGACATGGCCGGTGAGTTTATTTACCCTGCTAGCTCCCTCAGGTCCTATGGAAAATAGTGCAGTGCTTCAGGATGCATTTGTAATTCTGGCTGCATTTAAATGTAGATAAACACATTGTTTCCATTGTAAATTACCTGTAAATTTCCATGTAAAATGCATTTGTTAAAAAGATGCATAACACTCTATTGAGACACAACGTGGTTCAGAAATATCAGAGGATGTGGGAGAACTGATAAAGGTCACATGAAATGCAGTAACAGTTTTTTTTATTCAGGCACAGAGAGCAAAAAGTCTGTTAACTATTTACCTGACTAGACTGATCTACTATCTGAAGGTAGAAACACTGATAAACAGTTTTAGAATAACCGGTTGCTTAAGATGGCCTATTTAAATGAGTGGCCAGTGGGTGTGATGTAACCTTTAGCACTAAACAAAAACATGTAACCCTGACCTTCTGAACCAGAAAGCTAAGACTAGTATGCAAACATGGACATACACACCCAGAGATTGACCTCATCTGTTATCTGCTAACCTCAGAGGAAATGGTCACAAAACTGAACTAATAAGAACCAGACCATGGGTCCTTTTAGTGCTTTATGGAACAGAGATAACTCAGACATTTTAATGCATTTATGTTAATGGTGTATATATGTTATATTTTAATTTCAGTTTCCATAGGTAAGATAAATAATGGCACTAAATTGCCTTGTTAGGGAGTATTAATTGTGATACTTCTAGCCACTCAAGGCTTTGTGCTCATATTCACTTTAAGAAGCTTTTAGAGAATACAAAAGCTACTATGGTCTTATGTACAATATATATAATTGTGGATCAAGGGCAAGTTGGCAACGCTGGCACTTCTGGTCCATTGTCCAGTACATGCTGCATCACTACTGCCTTAAAAATTAAGATAATTAACTCATCATTAGGAACAGGTTATAAAATGTATATATTATAACAGTCTGCTTGCAATTTCCACTATTTGAAAAGCAATAAAGGGAAATGTTATAATCAGACAAGATCTGAAAGACCAATGCAAATTTTCTAATAGATTGGTCTAGGCAAAACCCTTCACTACCAAGGACCTGAAGGAAATATTTGCTGGTACCTAGTACATATTTAGCATTTACTTTTAATGTATAAACCCTAAAAACCTAAGCTAGAGACTTTTGGTAAGTGCTGGCCTAATAACAAATTTTGCCAACAAGAAGGGACTTAATACTGTATCCTAAAATGTCTCAGTCTTTTAAGCAAAACAATCCACGAGAAAGAATAAAATCTATTCTTACAGTCATGAGGTCAGGCAACATTGCTGGATGCCAGGCAGAACAGCACAGCGAGCCCAGAGAAAATGTTCTATAAAACCCAGCTGAAATACCACCTGTATGTGTGCATGTATGTATGGCTTCTTACCCAAATAACTTCCTTCAGCAGTAAAGTCATAAATACTAATATTCTCCAAGTCTTAAGTATACATAAGTACACATGTCTAGATGTGTCCATGCACCAGCAAGTAAATGCACACATGATGACATACAAGGCAAGGCCGACCTTAGGACTTACATTAATGGTTTTAATCCAGTCCAGGTGTGCTGGCAAATTCATATGCAGGAAAAGTTCCATAAACCATTAGGGCTTTGAGTGGAATAGAGAGTTATAATGAGTTATAGCTCTCTACACTTTGTGCATTGACAGTAAGAGACAGGTCTATACTCAAGCACTCTGGGGTCAGAAAGATGGGTGTGAGGGTCTGAGTGGGTTTTTGCTTACTTGGGCACAGGCACAGAAACATTCTTTTGGCCCCACTTCCTATGGCTGTACTGAGAGGACTAGATTGTCTAGTTAACCACCCAAGGCTGACAAAATCATGGCAAAATAATTGTTACTGCAGTCCATAAAACTCAGTGAGTGACGAAAGAGAAAAGCCCAAGAGGAAGTTTTATTAATAAAAGACTTTCATCCCTCTTCAAGTCTTACGCTCTCTTTATTTTAAGTTCAGTGAAAAATCAAGCAGTATCATATTCGTAGACAATATTGTGCCTGAATATTGACTCACATTGACAGTGGGTGAACATGACAGACAGTGTCTGAATGAGCTAAATCTGATAGATTACACAACAGTCACTTCTTGTAAGTCTGAATAATCTTGCCTTCACTTTAGTTTCTCACGTCAGGATAGCTGAATGGAAAATACAGGCACAATTACTGTACTGCACGTAACCTAACATTAGAGAAGCCTTCTTTAATGCATCGTAGTAAGTGAATAAAATGACAGGCAATCCCCCTTCACAATGCGGGTTTAATACACCGCCTGTTAGGCAGCTCACCATAAGGAGGCATGACTGATAGTTGTTGGCAACTAGTCATGCCCTGAGGAAAAAACATAACATAAGAAAACACAGCATGCTACTTGTCAATTCAAGTTTTTGTAACTGAATTTATGAACATCTGTTTAGGTTAAGTCTTGGGTCATGTTTACGTTCTCATATTGATACGTTTCACAGTTCTCATATTGTTTTAGAGTAAAAGTGCTGCACAAAATAAGAACAAAATACCGTTGTGCGTATACAGGTACAGTATGTGGATTAGGGACATCTTAATCCCATTTTTTCCTCACAAATACCTCTAATGTTTTAATTATGAAAAATGTCAGATATGTGAAGGTGGCTTATTCAAAGATCCTGTGTTTATAAAGTGTTGTGTCACACTGGCAGTGGATTAAATCCCTATTGCAGCTGAAAGCAATATTCTTACTAATGGTCACTTCCATGCAATAATAAATACTGCCACATTCTTAATTTAATTTACTTTTACAATACCACAATACTAAAAAGCTATATTGTTTCTACTTTCATGCAGGACCGAATCCCATCCAGCAAACATTTCACACACACACACATATAATGCTATGTTTGCAAAAATTAATTATTTGAAAATGTTTATTTAATATCTATAACTTGTACGCATACATTCTACTTTCGGAAAACTAGTCTGCACTTCCTGAAAGGACAGGTGACCTGCCTTCACTGATGCTGCAGTAAGAGAATGCAGGTAGCGAGACACTTGACTAGGAATTGCCCTGCTTATGATTTACAATGGTGATGCTGAACCTGGCCTTCTGGGAAGGGTTAAGAAGATCAGACCAGGGTTTAAAAAACATCTCCAGTATGCCCTCAAGCTTTGATGTAGCTGCAGGGGTAAAATGCCATAAAAACAGAGAAGGACTGTTTTGAAATGCACACCTTAGTGAAAGCTGCTGGTGTATAATGTATCGGAGTTTGGCCCCTCTCTGGATCACTGCCAAGTCTACAACCACTACTGGCTAAGTCATTTATCCAAAACAGGAATAATAACAGCAGAGAAGGGGTGGGAGGATGAAACATTACCTGCCTATTACAGGGAGACAGCAGGGATACATGGGAAATGCTCAACATATGGTTCACAATCTAAAGGTTTGAGCACCTGACCTATAGGCCAATAGAATCCACTCAGTGCAATGCTAAAACGTTCCACAGAAGTCTGTCTGAGGCCTGTCTGCGCAACCACAACCTGTTGCACTCAAAGGCAATGTATACATACGAGTAGTGTTGAAAGCCATATGGAATTAGTTATAGCTGTCAGGTAAATCAGTGTCAGGGCAGAAACTTAAAAACAGTTAATTACATATCACTTACTAATTGTCTGATTCTCTGATAATGTAATTACTTTCTACATTATTTCTACTTCTACTTAATGCATTCAGAAAGTCTTGAGACGCTTACTTTTTTTTTTTTTTACACATTTTGTTATGTTAAGACATGGGGAAGGCTACAAAAAATTATGCTGCACTGAAAGTTCCCAAGAGCACACAGTCCTCCATAATTCTTAAATGGAAGGCATTTGGAACAACCAGGACTCTTCCTATAACTGGCTGCTCCACCAAACTAAGTGAAAGACACATAAAAGCCCGTGCAGAGTTAGCAAAAACGGTTTTAATATTTATGTTCATCCAAAAAACTTTGCTAAAATGTAAAAATGCTTTCCCTTTCTCATTTTATGGCATTAAGTGCAGACTGATGGGAAGGAAACTTTTTATTTTAACACAAGGACTCAATATAACAAAATGTGAAAAACTGAAATGGTCTGAAGACTTTCTAAATGCATTGAATATGGCTGTGAATAACAGTAGGCTTAGGTTTGGAGGAATTTTAAGATTTCATAGTGAAGTTCCAATATTTTCAAGAAGGAAGCTGTGCTTGTTGTATATTGGCTAACCCCATGTTGCAGAAGTTCACTAGCAGGCAGCGTAAATGAGCAAAGATCATTAAGGACAAGGGACCAGAATTAAATAGATTAAATTCTGGCTACATTATAAAGGCATCCCATGTAATTAATAGGCTGCTTGCACCTGACCTATGGACCTATACAGTTCATTCACTGCAATGCTACAAGGCTCCACAGAGGCCTGTTTGAGGTGGTTACATAATGTTCCCTACTAAAACACCCTCCCTCTGCTATACAGGACTCTGCTGAACCACAGCCTGCTATGCTCATGGCCAATATACACACCACTAATACTTCGTCTGATTGGAAAAGTTGAGAGGTGAGAAGTACTCTTTAACACGTTGCTGACAGGCCACTTGACAGTGTTCTGACAAGCAGGCTTGGAGGAGTGGGAGTTAAACACAGACAGAAAGTCAAGCTGAAGCCAAGCTTTCTCTATCTGTGTATGTTACTGAATGTGCAGGTGTGGCACTCCCAGGCTCCATGTCTGGGTAATAAGTTAACTGTACGTTACCTCTGTCATTTCTTTTTAGTTTTTTAGTGTGCCTATGACTTGCAGTCCTTCCTGCTGACCTAGGATTTATTTAATTATAAACACTCCTATACCAATGTGAGACTTTGAACTGAGTCCACCAATAAACCTCTGACTCCATTTTCCACTTGGCTAGTGGTAGCTCTAGCTGCTTTAATACAGAGGTGAAGGATGGCTGGTTGGAAAGAAAACAGTGGATTTTTAAAATGAGTAAACATATTCCCATGAAACTTAAGATGATGGAGCCAAATACGGTATATTAAAGTCTCTGTTTCATCACACTTAAGGAAAGCGTAAACCATGGAAAACAGTAAAAGAGAAGAGTTCTTTAAATCTTATGTGGCTCATCTCTTGGCCCACAGAGTAGTTTGAAGAGGGAAATCACAGACTGAATGGGAAAGACACTGTGAGAAGGCTGCTGATGAAAGCAGAAAGCAGGGAATATAAACCGGAGTCACGGCAGCTGTGTCCAGGGCTGCAGGGACGATGCTTCAAGCCAAGTTCCATGTCCGCTCTGATTATGAGCTGGAACAATGCATTCCATTGTAGGCTTGCTCTCTAACTGCTCAAGAGAGTCCCTCATGCCCCCCCCATACACATACACAAGCTGTCTAACACAGTAATATACAACTTTATACAAGTACAAATGTAAGACTTCGCTTTTTGTATGTTGTTTCTTTTTTATTAATGGCTATTAATAGCCAATTTTGCAAATTTGAATTCTTACACTTTGAGATGAACAGTATTTGAATATAAATAATTATACATTGTGTATGTATTATTTTATTGCATGCACCTCTAAAAATTTAGAACAATTGTCATACTCTTACGTGTGGTTCAATAACTGCATACTTTGAAAGAGCCTACTTAAAGTAGGAGTTAAAAACATCTCTATACACTGCGTTCTAAGAACTACAATCGTTCCCCTTTTTTAAATAACATAATTATTATAATTTTTAACCTCGTTACGAACCCTAAATTGCCCGATCCCAAATTTCTTTGTGCTGCAGGCCTGAAATGAACTAATGGATGTATATTAACAGAATTACACCTTGGCTTCACACAATCTGAAATGAAATAAAAGTCAAAGTAAAAGTGATTTCCCAACTTTTTCTGAATTTGGGTTATAGTTTAATTATGTTATAAATGCAATGACTTGCAAAATGTAGGGAAAACACTGAGGCATAGAGTAAGATGTTGAAATAATGCACACACAGCTGGTTTAAGAGGGCTATAAATAACCCTAAACACCAGAGAGTGAGAAAGAGTGACGGGTGAGAACCACAAAGCTCCACAAGCTATCAGCATACACATCCCCCACAACAATAATAAGTTAGTCCTCGATGTAAAAGACATGTTTAAACTTGCTTAGTCACAAAGCCTAATCTAACAGTGTTAGTATGTCAGTATTCCCTCTAGCCACTACCTTCCCCTTTCTAAATACAAAAATAATCCTCTTTAAGAGATCAAAAACTGTAGAAAACCTAAACCTTTACTGTCACTTGTTGGGGGTGCTCTTGTGATGCATCCAGAAACTAGCCACAAGGAGCATGTACATGTTGGTTTAGACGATGCACAGACATGTTCTGTACTACACGAAAACCCACACCTAATTGCACAATACCATGAAGCTCTTGTGAAACCTTTGTTATAAGGGATATCACAGTCAACACTCCTAATTACATAATGTGTGGTGATCCTTGCGTAACATAAAGATTGCACCCAACAGACTGGGGAATATTTACTGGCCAATGCATAGATCTGCATACATCTTTGTTTGTTTGTCACTTTACAGGATTGATGTTTTGATTAAGGGGCTACTTATCCAGTCATGCCTGCCATCCTTAAAACGGCTTGCCATAATATTCTCTCAAGTTAGCAATTATGCTTTAATGATGTAATTAGTCAGCCTGTTTCTCCTGATGCACTACAGAACAATAGCATGTGGTTTAACTGACATTATACAGCAAACACCTACATGCAAAAACAGCAGTTAAACATGCAAATTCTTATAAAGAGGTGGGAGGGAAAACATGGGGAAGATGTTTTTTAATGGCATCTCCAGATATAGAAATATATAGTGGTGAATATTGCTGGCAGAGTTTCTCTAGTTTTGGAGCTTCAAAATGAATATCAGCTCAAAAAGGCATAAGAGGGAATGGTCGCATAATTCTAAGCATTGTGTGGGGGAGCAAGTATTGTCAAGAGTGTGTCAAGTAGGCCATCATGTCCAGAAATACATGAAGTAAATGGCACAGAGTTTTTCATTCCTCCATAAATGCTCTGCTCTGTGTAGCTTAAAGTTTTACCATGATCTTTTCCCCTTGTCTAATTTTGACTTTGACCAGAAATGGTCTGCTGGTTCTGTGTCATGTGTCTAGCCATCTGCTAACCCATTAATATCAAAACTAGATGCTTTAACAGCTAGTGGCTTGTATTTAAGACTCACATGTCATATCACAAAACCAAGTTTGAGTAATAAAACATTATAATTTACCTGACAATGAGCCGATTTTATGGAAGCTTCTAGCTTTTTGTAAGAAATGGGCAAGAAAATATTTTGAGGTCTGTGGTGATTTGCACTCATCAGTGTGTCTCAGTCTTAGGTTGTAGCAAGTTTCCACAAGTCCATAACAATACGACTGCTGCAAGGTAAAATTTAGGTCTGGAATAGATTTTTGGAGAAATGCTAAAAGCTGGCAACATTACTAAACATAATTTTGAGTCTCACGAATCTACCTATGGCAAAAACCTGGAACAGTTTCAATTACATGTTATGTGTATTATTTGTATAGGCTTATTTTGGCACGTTACACCATAAAGCCAAACCTGACACTCAAATATCACAACCAAACCGCAAGCTTTGCAATGGTGCTGGTCAACCCATTTGTTGCTGTGAATGCTTCAACACTTCTGCTACTGTAGGAGCTACATTTAATTTTGCACTAGTCATGTACTGATATGTATTTCAAAAAGGCCTGTCTTACAGTTGGCATTCCAGTTTATTCCACAAGTATTTGAGTCTGCATGTCAGTCAAGGTCTTCACAGCAAAGCTGACAAACCATTTTTTTGTACTACACTTTGTGTAAAGGACCATTGTGTGAGTGAAACTGGAAAGGGCCTTCCTTAAACTGTTTTCAGATACTTTCCAGCCCTATTTCCTGTCTCAGCAACAGCATTGCTGCCCTGCCATCTGTTTCTTTACTCCAGAGAATGCATTTCCACTTTTCCAGATTCAGGTAGAAGTGTTTTTGTGGCGCTCCAGCCAATGACTGAAATTTTCCGATCTTAAGTCTGAATGTGGCTGGTTGGTCAAGGTAATACAATTCATAAAGCTCCACTTGAACAGTTCTTGTACTGACAGTGCTTAGTTGTTAGCGTTGGAACTAGGTACCAATCCTTTTTATGTGCTCTCACAATTCCTGTTCTGGGAACTTGTGTGGCCTGCTATTTCACAGCTGAGCCATTTTAACTTTTATGTTTAGTTTTCGCAATAACAGCAGACTGGGTAGCACTAACATAGCGTAAAACTATTCGTTTGATGCCGCCTTATGACAGTGGGATGTTGAAAGTTACTGAGCTCTATAGTGTGGCCATTTTCCACTACCAGTGTTAGTAAGGAGATTACATGGCTGTAAGCAGGATATTATGCACATGTGATGAATGGGTATGGCTGAAATAGCATAATTCATTAGTTGGAATGGATGACTATACACTTCTACTGTACAAGCATACTGTTACGTACTGTATATGGGCATACAATATTATGCAATTCATTTCTATCTCTACTTTGTCCATATTATATTTCAAGTTTATTCTGTTTTTGAAGTGGCTTAGTGGTTAAATGACTGTTGACCAAAAAGTGCCCAGGCATTGCTGGACCTTTGTGCAAGGTTTTTAACCCTCAATATTCCAGGTTCTTTTTTAGCAAATGTCATGAAGCAAAACTTTAATTTGCTGCTCATTGGGCACTACGATGACCCATGTGAATGAAACGATGTGTAGGCATACCCTGATGGGAAGGCACCACTTAGAGCAGAAATTAAACTGTGCCGTTGATGGTGCTCATCTATGGAAAGTTTTCATGACATACAGCGTCCAAAGCAGCATTTTCACCTGTATGATGTCATTGTAGATGGCACTGTTTCCATTTCTCAGATGAAACACACCATCCACATTACAAATTGACTGTCAATCCTTATGCTGCAGCTTGCCACAAGATCTTAGTCTCTCTGTAGCACTTGTTGTTTGATTGTTGTTCACATCTATACTTGTTCCGACTTTTTCATGTCATTATTTCCTAAATGCTACAGCATAACAACCATTTGACAGTATAATGCATTAGTGAAACAGATAATTTTGTGCTTTACTTTTCTCACTAAAGAGAGAAGAATAGGAGAGAGAGAGAGAGAGAGAGAGAGCGAGAGAGTGTGTGCATGTGTATGTGTGTACACTTTTTCATGGGGGAATGGCCGAGCTAAATCTCACTAAATTTTGGAAAAGTAACAAAGCAAAGAAAAAACACCCCCACACCCCATTCCTACCTCATCTTATTAAATGTGTGGTTAACCAAAAAACAGTGCCGGGTGAGGGGAGGATAAGTTGAACATTCTTTTGTTTAAGATGTGAATCTAAAGGATGTGCTCCAACAACATTTTTGGCAAGGAATCACGTCAAATAAGCAGAGTATGAGAAAGTGGATGAAATCTGTGGGTGATCAATTAAATACTGTTAGACAATATTGCCATGGGAGAATAGAGGCAATTGTGAAAAATAAAAAGAAAGGAAAGGGAGACATATAGAGAACATACAAGTGTGATACAAAATGAGGTGATCTATAGTGTATGTAGTGCAGCTGAAGTGCATGACGGGAAGAAAAAGAAAGGTAGGCCGCACAACAGCAAGGCAAAGAAAGAGAACGAGAAAGAAAAAGAGAGGGAGTGACTGAGCATTGCTTTTCAAGAGCAGGCAGAACAAAGAAGCCTTTGTGTGGAGTGCTGAGAGAGTGGACTGGAGCCAAGGCTTTAGGGAGTGTTCAGCACTGTGCACTAACTGCATTCCTGCACTGAGATTACAAGACTCGTCTCATTTAGTCTTCTCCAAGAAACAGACTTAACCCTCTCCTTTCCACTTCTCTCTCTCCCTATCTCTTTTAGTCTACTCCCGGTCACACCTTCTTTTTTGTTTTCATTTTAACATCTAATACTCCAGGTGGTCCGATCCTTTCCTGCTTCCTTGTGATGCCATGTTTTCTTTAAAAACAGTTACTTCCACATGCAGCTCAGTTCAATTTCCGAACCTGTACACATTCTTGCCATTTGCCTGTATACTCAGTGTTTACTCACAGCAGAAACACACTGAGATGCTGATCCGAATCATCTGCTTCCTATGTTCTGATTCTTTGCATTTCCAAAGAATACTAAATCATCACCAGATCACACTGAGATCTGATATACATGCTACATTGTCCAAGGTGAGTGAAACTTCTAAATTCAGCCACACCCATTACTAACAGGTAAATAAGATCAAGCATAAAGATAAACAAATAGAATCACGGGTATGGTCGTACTAAAATGCCCAGTGACTTTTAACTTTCTATGAGTTCATACCTTTTCACTCTGCTAGAGCTTAAAGTGCTATTAACCTGAAGTGGAAACAACTAAGATCAACAACTCAAACAACAGCTCAGCCATGAAGCAGTAGGCCACACAAGCTCACAGAACAAGACTGCCAAGTGCTGAAGCATGTACCATAAAAATAGTCTGTCCTTGGTTGCAACATGCACTATCAGTTCCAAAGTGCCTCTGGAAGCAACTCTAGTCAGGGTTATTATAGGTAACTAAAACTACAAATATACATTAGTTGTAAAGAGAAAATGAATAAAAAAACAAAAAGAAATATCTAAAAACTGAAAAAATACTTACAAAACAGTGCAGCAACAGTGTTTTATGCAGGTACCAATATTTTAAAACACTTGAAGTGTTTTACTTGTAGTATAAATTATGTTTGTTAATTTTAGTGATGTTACCGAATGTGCATCCTTTAACTGATATTTAACTGACTTTTAACGAAAAGTAAAGTTGATACCAAACTATTTTAAAACTTTCTGAATTAATGAAAACTAACAATTCTAAATCTAAACAACCCTATCTAAGACTAATATAAAATTACACAGAAATAAGTTTAACATAAAAAAAACTAATAAACAAAATGGTTGATGCCAGCACAAGAACTATCTATCGGTAATTGCTTCATGGTTTGGGTTTCCATGGCTGAGCAATTGTACACACAAGGAAATACCAATCATTTGTTAAAGTGGTGTAAAGCACACCACCACTGGACCCAAACAAGTCACAGTGATTTTAGAAATAATAGTTTGGGGGTTCACTAAAATTTAACCTTAAATGTTACAGCATACAATTATTTTCTAATTAAAAGAGTAACTTTCAACTTTGAGGCAATAGTTTAGAGTAGCATCCACATAAAAAGCTATTTGGAATCTAGGAATGTGGGACTACTGAGAGCTACAGTATATATGCAGTATATTTAGTAGTCATTCACAAAGCTTTGCAGATAAAAACAACTGCCCATCATTCTAATTTGTACGAATCATTTTTGTACTAATCTACAGGAATATATGACATCTTCCTTCACATATGTTCTAAAAGAAAGGATTATTGTATCAGGTTATCAATGTTAGAATTTTACACAACACCATTATAGCAAACATTTAAGATAAAGGCTTTTAAAATCTGGCATAGTCCTAAAGTCAGTCCTGTGGTTATAAACCAATATTAACAGTTTTGTAAATGTACTTCCCTCTTCAATTTTCAGTATGTTTTCTGTTGTAGCGCACTGACTGCACTTCCTTAAAAAACATACAGTGCAGCATTGTTCTTAGAGCACTTCTAACTACCATAGCCACCACTCACATATTAATTTGGTAAATATCATTTCAATGAGCAGTATCCTGACATAGCCTCTATTTCAGAGTGAGTGATTGGGAGCCAGTTAGAGAGAAAGCAGCAAGGGAGGATGGGTAGGCAAGTAACCTCTGGCCTGTGCAAAGCTAACACAAAAGGGTCTGGAAGTGATCAGCACAGTGTACAAAATCCAAAGTTAACATGTGACAAAAGATCAGTTCATACTCCCTCGTTTCTGTAGCCTTCACCTCTAGTCTGGCGTGTACTACATTATTACATAACAGCAAACAGACAACTTGGTTCCTAACTGTTTTTTCCAGTGCTTTTAGTGATCCATGCAAAGTGGTTAAGTTTATGTCATAATACAAACACTCTTACAAAGCTTTCAAAGGCTTGCCGTTAGCGCAGTGGCTGCTCAGTTTCAGAGATCCCCGGGTCAATCCCAAACTCAGACTCTGCCTGTGTAGAGGTTTCATGTCTGTGTGTGTTTACTCTGGGCACTCTGGTTACCTCCCACATTCAAAAGATATGTTTTCAGTTAATTGGTCTCTCAAAATTTTCCCCAGGATGAGGGAGCCTGAATACTATCTTGCTCCTGTCATGAACAGCCACTGATGCTGTTGTGACATTTAATAAATAAACTTTGCAGCAAATTTGTATCATCTTATATGGCTACTTCTAATCAGAAGAAAAAAGGGCCAAACTTGTGCTATGCACCCCACTGAGTCCCTGAGAAAGAAAGGAGATAAGAAAGAAAGAAAAGAATGAAAGCCACAAAGAAAGTAAAGCCACAAATGCTATTCAGTAGAACTGACCCCCACTACTAACAGAATAGAGGCCATTTCCAGAAAGACAGGAAGAAATGTAATTAGTCCTTCGCCCCCTCCAGTCACCAGTTTCCACTCTCATATCTTTTTTATCTCTCATTTTAATTCCTCCACTCCGCAGTTTCTAAACCCTCTTGTTCCTCCATACCAATGCATTTGCGCTTTCAAAGTCTGCTCTGAGAGTGTACTGAGATGAAGACAGAAGATGAAAAGCACGTGGAGTTTTCGGTGGTGTGTGCTTGTGTGCAAGTTGAATTTCAAGCACAATCCTCTTTAGTCTTCCCATTTGTACACAGGAGAGAGAAGCAGTTGGCCAGGAGCCTAATCACTGCCTCTCTCAACACACACACACACACACACACACACACACACACACACACACACACACACACAAATAGCAGCTTAGTGGGAGTCCTTTAATCAGGACACCAAAAACCATGTCTGTTCAGAAATAACTTCTAGAGTTTTTCATTGGGTTCCCCATTGTTAGTATAAGTCTGTCCCTATTCACCTCACAAAACAAGTGTCATTTGTGCAAATGGGTGGTGTTGTCAGTTGGAAGTAAGTGTGGAGCGGTTGTAGATTTGGTGAAAGTTGGGCCATATGAAAGTTCCTCTCCACTCACATCAAAGCTTGGCCTGACAGTTTAATTCAGCCAAGTGATCTGCATTCCCATAGGCTCCCCTGGCTTCCTGCCCCCTCTGCCACTCTCTCCTTCTGACCACTCTTGCCTCAAACAGGACCACCATTGTCCCTTGGCTCTCCCCCTGTGCCCTGTGGGTTAGCATCCAGACACCCCCACACTTTACTGAACTCCATGTCCAAGCCTTTAGACCCTCTTCCCTCCCCCTACCATAGCTACTGAGGCACAAGTCAGAAGCAACCGTTAAACACTGAATGGGTAAGTGTGGTACACATTGGTTCAGCATCTCTCTTGTCTTACTTATATGGGGACTGTAAGAATTGTGAGGTGTGTGGGAATGAGTACTACCACAGAGATAGAGAGGAAGTACAATAAAAGAATGCACTCTCTCAAGCCCATACCACCATAAGTAAAGAGTTGATGGACATATTAAAGATTAAAAATTGTAAAAAAAAATAAAATAAATAAATTTGAAAGACACAGTGGCTGCTAGTTACTCAATATATTTGTTTCCATCTAAAGCTTTGAAATTATGGTTGGCTTTGCAATGAGTGGATTATAACTGTCCCTGATGAGTTACTTTATTCCAATTAAGGTGTGTAGATTGCATTAATTAGACAGAGTGAATTATTAGTCTAAATCAAAACCTAGTTAAAAGGAAAATAATGTAAAAAGTAATATTACTTAATGTCACAGACTTAATCATTGTGGACTGTGGTATCCTAGTGGTTAAGGTACTGGACTATGAAACTGGAGGTCCAGGGTTCAAATCCCACCTCTGCCACAGTTAGGTCCCTGAGCAAGGCCCTTAACCCACAATTGCTTGGATTATAAGACTGTATGAATTGTAAGTCGCTTTGGATAAGGGTGTCTGTAAATGCCTTAAATGTAAATGTGATCAAGTTTAAATGTCGTCTAATCTACTGGGCCAGTGCATAATCCAGCTGGCCGATCTGTGTTCGACTGTAAAAGTTAGGCAAGGACAGAGTCAACCTCGGCATTCTAAAAGAGCAAAATGCCTTGGATTCCAAATCACACCTTGGTGTTCTCCAGCAGATTTCCTAGTTGCTAAATAACACTAATGAGAAGCAAGCAATGGTGAACTGGTCATTTCTTACAGTTGGTATAATAGGGTAAGTCAGATGCATACTGTTAAATGAATTATTATGACATGCTCACATGTATTACTAATTTGTTTTGTTCTATTATAACACATAAAAACTGCAGCCTTTAAAGTACCTCAAAGCTGAATGAAAGAAGTTCAAAAGGTGGCTCAACCAAAAGCTCCAAAATCCCCTTTAAGTCAGGCTTAACACCATGCCTTAACCCACACTGTGCCGCACACACATTCACACACAGTTCCTCTACTTTTCTGTTTATTGTGACAATAAGGGGATTTGGGGATCAGGGTGCACTTGCCTGAATTTCACGCTCCCTTACTCAAAGAGGACTTAACCATGGACACTGCGTGCAATCATCACGGCCAGTGATCACATGTGTGATAGAACCTGCTGATTGTTGATTCGCTCTTTTCCCTCTTTCTCCTCTCTTATAGCAGTCTGTATGGGTGCACAGTCCAAGACTGTAGCACATGTTTTGGGTTGCCATAGCGCCTCATTGTCATGACAGCCAAAGCTCTGCAGGACTGTGAGTACTGGCATGCTGACATTTACATTCTCTGTAAATGTCCTCCACAGCATTTAAAGTTTTTTTTTTTCACTTCTATGGAAAGATCATCAGGCTGTGCTTTACTTATCATTATGAGAGTAAAAAGAAACCAATGTTAATTTTTTGGCTTTGAGGCACTTCCATCATGAAGTCTTATTTGTTTTAACGTGCAAATCTTAGACAGTATTTGTTTTGAAGAGTCACAATGCATTGGACAGATTACCTCCATTATTAATACTTATTCTTTCAAAGATGATGTCATTTCTCAAGGACTAAACTATCCTATTTATAGGCATGAAGTCAAAACAGTGTACTCAGGGGTGGGGTAAGTCAAGTAAGAGACTTGGTTAATCTTTGGTATCATATGAGCAGTGTTGGAATTAGACTGGTTTGGTTAATCCCCAGCAGGGCTGCACTTCCACAGTGTAATCCTTTTAGATTAGCGTGTCTCATTATTATTATTATAGTTTAGACCTTGAAATAAAATATGGCCCACAGTCACTGGCCACATTATTACTAAAAACTCCTTGTTTCCACACTCATTGTCAATTTGATCAGTTCCACTTATCAAACAGAACACCATGCAATAACACACAGCGTCAGTCTCACTGCAGTGGTGAGTATGATGGACCAACTAAATATATTATCTCCCATAATGTAATATCCCATCATTTTTGTGAGCAGCGTAGTACCTGATCTAAGGTGAATGAGTGTAGAAATAAGGTGTACCTAATAAAGTGGCTGGTGAGTGGAAGGTTACTTTAGTTTGTAGTGTTGTTATAAAAAACATTAAGACGAATGTATACCTATATGAGGTTTATTATTAAACTTTAATAAATAAAGTTAACGTTATAAAATGTAATACTTCAGGCTGACTGTGCAAAACACAAGAAGTTGGACATCAGGCCTTTCTTCAAAAATTTCTCAGATTTCTTATAGAGAATGTATTTTGGGATGGGATTTTAAAAGCTGTGCAGCCACACTCAAGCTGAAGAATGCAATATGCAATGGTGTAAAGCACAACATTGGACTCTGCAACAATGTAAACGTACTTTATAGATAAATCATGCACAAGGTGAGGTCTTTTGAAAAATGCCTTGCTGACGTTGGTGATTGTTTTTAAAATAACACCTCTGAAATGATTTGGAATTCCAACCAAGAGCAGTGGAGAGTTAATTTCTCCAGCCATCTTCCATGTTGTAGGTTCCATCTCAGTAGGTATCAAGAAACAATGTTTTTATTTTGTAGTTTTTAATTGCTTGTGTGTTGAGAATGCCTTTCACAGTGCTGCTGCACTGATATTTGTGCTGTATTCCCTCAGATACTGAATTTTTACAAACTATAATTGAGCAGAAGGAGGTCTCACTATGTAAAGTGGGGAAATTCACAAGTTAGCAACAAGGATAGAATAAATAACTAACAACAGAAACAAGACGGGAAAAACACTCAAGGACGCTAACATTGCATCCTGTTCAAAGCTCTCTGTTGGCTTGATGTCTTCTAACTGTTACTGTTTACATGGCATTGCAGGGAAACAGCAGTGCATACAGTCACTCAAGTGGTAAAACAATGCCATGAGTCAATTCCAAATCTTATGAAATCAAATAGATTCTTAGAATGGTTCATTAACAATGGGTCTTGAGTTCAATGTTTAATTCATGCAGATGCTTGTATAATATGACCGGATAAGAGACAGGATGTTGGATAAATAAACATTCCTCTGTGGCACCATGAGACTGGAACCTTAAACACGGGTGACTCTCAAGCCAAACCTATGACAATTCCAGTGGGAGTACTAGGGAAAAAAAAGTAAAGCAAAAACCACAAATGTTTTGGAATATTGATGTGTAATGAAAGGAGGGGAACGGGATAAAATCTGCTCACCATGCTTTCGAGTTCTGGACTTCCCTCTTCCTTATTCTCCTAATGCATTTAATCTGCAGTGCAATTTGTACCTTAAATATCTTGTATATGTGTTCTTATGAACATGCAACGTGAAACCACGTGTGTGTTCGTGTGTGTCTGTGTAAGAAAAGCCAATTCACCTGGCAATAATTTGAGCCTGCTCTGATGACGAAGGAGGGAGGGACAGACTTTAATTGAGAAAATTACAGGAATTACAGGAGGGTAGAACTCATGGATGGGCATAGTCAGAGAGAATTTACCCAGTCTTCATCCTGCCCTTATCTTGTGACCCCAAACCACTCAGGAGTTAACATCATGCTAACATGGGCTTTTGAGTGTTTTCTCTCTTGGTCCTCCTGCAGGGATTCAGTCATTACTGCCTAACCTCTGGGACTTTGAGAGTTTAAGCAGACAGTAGAATTTTATTAGCATAGACCATTTCATACACTATGCGGTTCAAGGTGCGTTACAGATCAAATGAAATATGGTTCATAGAAAACATGTTCACAGATTGAGCTGCAGCAAACAGAAACCATTAAATGGACTGTAATGAAGGTTTATGAGATGAATAGCAAAACCCAAGTAATTTTACTAAATTGAGTTACAAAGTATTTACAGTGTAAAACTTCTGCAGTTCCATCACAACAGGGTTAAGAGTAATGTTTTATTATATTAGACCAGTATAAAATGGCTCTAAGACATGCTGCTTGTTCTCAGTGAGCAGTCTGGGCTTGGTGGCTAAGTCTCCTCTGTAGACTCTCTGATCAATAACCCTATTAAAGCCTAATTCATTCAGCGGGTGGCAAACTCAATTTAATACAGCGGCCCTGTTAAGAGGCAGGAAGCAACAGCACATCAAAGGAAGGCTTTGTGAAGAGTACAGCCAAACAGAGCCACTCAACCCTAGAGCACCATTGGCCATTCACCCCCCCAACACACACACACACACACACACACACACACACACACACACACACACACACACACACACACACACACACA
>JAUZSU010000355.1:0-11418 GCA_034780255.1 Parotocinclus maculicauda
TAAAAAATATATATATATTTTTTTTTATTTCAACCATTGGTGCTGCGGTGGATCCGAGAAATACAAAAAATATATATATTTTTATTCATTAAATATAATCGTCGGCGGATCCGCGGAAATAAAAAAGTCTGGCCTAATCAGCTACCCTATAACTCATCTCAACTCCTCTTAATGCAAGACAAATTACCCAATATATTGACAATCTACTGCACCTCACACCTTACCTGTTTCTTTCCAACACCTCCCTCATCCATCCATGACATACAACCTCCTACCCATCCATTTACAATATCTTACTACTTCGGATGGGATTTCATCCCAACCCATGTCTTATCCAGCCATAAATCCCTATTATAGATAGAGCATCAAACATAAAACATTTTCCATTTACCATTTTCCAATTTATCTTGTTGTCCAGTCTCAAAATGAGGAGCATGCAATTCCCTAGATTCCTCTCAAGGCTTCTCCCTGATCAGTCTCAAAGTGTTTCTCTGGCTTGCTCGGTGGGTAGCTAGACTTAGCTTGTACAAAGCTCCTTCAAGACAATGTCCACATAAAAAAGTGTTGTACAAATAAACCAAATTGAATTAAATAGCACAGATGCAGCCCAACTATGACCACCAAATCTGATTCACATCCCAATGCCAGCTGTCCCCAAGTGCAAGGCAATCTCTGCACCTAGTCGTCCATGGCAAATATTTCAGCATTCTGTTTTTACTGCACTTATCCACTCTTACCAACTTTCTTACCTCACCTTTCCGCTGAGCTTTTGTCTTTAGCCATCTTTTGAATGGCCCCAACTTCTGTTGCCTTTTCTCAGATGCCACACTTGACATCCCTTGCAGCATCAATCCACTGAGAAGCAGCATTACTTACCCATGTCACTTCACATTTCAGTCATGCTCCTTTCACCCAACACAAACCTCTCACATGAATTCTTTAACCAAGACAACACAAATGCCAGTATTTCAAAGTTCCATCGCCTCAGAGCAAGGCGCCATCATTTCCTCCCATGGGTTCCCAAATTACTTTTGGTAAACCCTTTCCCTGATGGCTATCCAACAGAGCAATTCTCAAAAGAAGGACCAACACATCATATGATACTTATCCAGTGCTGGCAACTCACAAGTTTACCATAGCCATATAAAGATGCTATGCATATAAGATGCAGATTCAAAACCTTAAAAAGTCACATGATCAAGATGCATCCAACAGCATAGCAGCAACTTTCTTTGTACAGACATGTCATTCAATATTTGTATCAGGTCAATAACCGCTATCAAATCTAATTCTTCAGTCCAATCAGGGTCAGTCTTTTTTGTCCTCCCTCTCCTTTCCTGCCCACCTTGCAGGTATGTTGTATGCCCACCTTGCAAAATGTTTGTATGCCTACAGACAAAATAATATTAAGTCATGATCAACTATTAACTTATTTTAACTAATTATGATAATCAGCAATTTGTAAATTATACAGTCATAAAATCAAGAGAGAACAAAGTAAACCCTGTCACAAACCAAAGAGACCACAAGGTAGACCTCATTACTGAAGAACCTGTTGCCTGAATATCTTTAACCCCCTATTGTGTTCAGGCAAAATTTTTGCAGTTCAGGAACAAGGGCATTAGGAACCTTTATTTTTATGACACAATCAGAATTTAAAGACTTTGAGTGTTGACCACACCTCCAATCATTGTGGTGTGTCATATTTAGTGCCTGTGCTTAAAAGAAGGAAACTCTAAATACTTAAAAATGGGTAAAATTTTGCTTCAACACAACAGGAGGGTTAAAGATAACCGAGTAACAAATGCCAGTAAGTGCTTCAGTAGTGACAGACACAAGCATTGTTGAAATGTCAAAAGTTAGCTTTAGTTCTAATTTTGCGTATTTACCAGTGTTCCACTAAACAAAAGCACATCATGTTTCATACTTAGGCTAAAGTTATTTGTAAAAAAATATTAATGCATGATTAAGCTAACTAATTATAAGCAATTATGAGCTTCAGATATTCAGTGCCTTGCTCAGGCAAGATTATTTATTTAGAAAAAAAGTGGACGGAAAGAAATGAGGATTAATTAAACAGAGACAATTATGCATAACTGGGTGGGAAAAAAAACAGCAATTAATAATACACATTTATAAAGTTTGATTCTCTTGGGAATGCAGTATAGGTGCACCCAAAGATGGTTACCTTGATTAGCAATAATTTGTATAGGGAACGTTTTTCGTTAACCCTTAAACAGTATGTGTGTATTAAGCTCCCATTCTGTGGTAATAAGGAAAACAAGTGTGAGTCAAGGTTAAATGTGTGTTAAACATTGCATTTATCTGACTCCATGTTCTAATTATGGAGTTACTCTAATTATTAGAGTCACTTTAAAATGGGTTTAATCAAACTGTGTAGACTGAAGCCCTCACTCACCCACAATAATAGATTGTGTTTTGGCATAATGTCAGAGGTCTCCTAGAAACTTGTTCTTCTATAAACAGCTACTATACAAGAAATTGAAACTGACCATTTTTAAACATAATAATAGCTAAGTATTACTTAATGTAACAAGCTCTCCTCCATTAAGGGTATCCACGATGACAGTATGAATCAAATTTGGCATATATATATATATATATATAAATAAATATTATTTAAATTATAATCATAAGTGACCTTTCCAGCTCACGCATCAGGAGGGCTACCAGATGAGGTTGAGGTTTGTAAATATATAGGCCAGATAAATGATAGTTCTACAATGTAAGTAAACCTTTTAATTGAAGTAGATGTTCTATTTTGAAGGTTATTTCAAATGGTGGAGCACTGCTGGGTCTGTAGGTTACCAGGACCTTTTCCCTTGGCGCCTACTTGCAGGATCATTACAAATTAAGTACTTGTGAACAGAGATGTGCAGGCACTTTATTTAAGGTAAAAAAGTTTTGGCTACTTGTAAGACACTGCAGTTGCATTAAAATTAATCTTAAGGCCTCATCGTCATACTGATTGCAAATATGCTTTTATAAGGCTGTGTGTACCGATTGAACATAACCCTTCTGACACTAGTAGGTCATTGTAAAGTCTAGAGGCTGCAGGCACTTAATTGGTCTTATGATGACTTTAATAACAAGGTAGATTGTATTACTTTAGAACTTCTTCACATTGGAATGTATGTGAATAGGCACTGGCTTCATTTTTTTTATTCATTTTACCCTGTCCATGGGAATGACAGTTATATATTTGCCTGGCCAACAAATCAAAATGATTATATACATTTTAGAACCCACTTTGAGTAATTCAATAATGTCTGCAGTACGAAGAAGGCAGACAGTAGAGACTCTTCTCCCTTTCCCAAAGGTCGGTACCCACCGAATTGGAGAGTGAGCTGTAATTTAGTTTAGATGTTGCAAAGTGGAAACATTGCATATTTGAATTAAGAGGACAGCCTTCGCAGTCGAACAGCACAAACATGTTACTTCATCCCTAAAGATGCAAGTGTTTGCTGACTCTGAGCCTTGCTGAGTTCATACACATAAATAATAGGATGTAATTCAGAGCTAGAGTAATGGGAATTAAAGCAGAGCCCATCCTCTTGTGAACGACACTGCAATTAACCCCTGATCCCAATTAACTCTGATAGCTCAGGAGTGCTGTTGGCAACGCACTGGCAACAGAGCAATAAATGGACAGTAAAACGTAAAAATAGGTACCCATTAGCTGCATTTCAGGAATCTCACCAATAGTGACAGGAATATAAATCTGATTATATGACTATCCATTGCTTAGAGATGAATTAAATCAGGCATAAAGCCGTGCTACTGTAGAACTATAGTAAACAGTGCCTGAAAGCTTCTGAACCCTTTAAAATTTTGTGTTTCTATCAAAAAAGAGATGAAGAAACCAAATTAAACAACTAAGACTAATATATTATACTTGGACATATATGTGAATAGCAAAAAAAAATTTCTGTGGTTCATCATGTCAGTGCTTCTAATAAGTGCAATGCCAGCTAATTGTTGCTGAACATTAAGTCTGCTCAGACCAGTGGGGGTTCTAGACCATTAAATTTGGGAGTTGTGGGGTCAGACTGGCACCAGTGGCTATGTTAGATGGACAACTACTTTTTTACCTAGATGTAAATTGCTGTCATTATGAGTAAAATGTCAATGTCTGATGCAATTCAACATTTTATTTTTGTAGTTTTTAGTTATGAATCAGTTTGCAAGCCTTGACTCAATATGTAAATCCAAATTAATTGATCTCTCACTGGTGGACCTCAGCATTATTTCAGAAATACTTTATTGACAAGAAGCAGTAATCAGTGGGATTGAAACAGCTACTTTGCACAGTTTCATATAACATTTCTGTTGAATATTTTGCGATTTCATTTTTTGGGAGTGAGAGGTTTGTTGTCAAAGCAGTTGATTCCCAAAATCTGCCACTTGCTCACACTGACTCTGTATGTGTTTAACAAAACTTTGTGTTATTTATGTTAAGTTGGGGAGTGGCTCTTTTGATTGACTTAATTTGATTATAGTTAATTAATGCTATACCTGCATCTTACTTAAACCTTAACTTTAGTAACCTAAAGCAAATCAAAAGCAAATGTTTTCAAAGGTTTTTAAAAGAAATGTGTAAAAGTAAATTAGCAATAATTGTAAAATACAATAAATAAATAAATCATATAAATATTAATAAATACATACAAATTCCTTGTGGGGCCCAGCAAGATCTCAACAAAATACAGTGATATATGACTGATGATATAAAAGCAAAGCAAAGCAAAGAAGGTCAGTGTTGTGGAGGAATGTCTGAGCTTCGGCCATTCACCAGTCTATCACAGGGTTCTTTAAACACACCACCCAGGATGCAAGCCCAATACCTCAAGGACTGTCATGTTCAGTGGCCAGGTTGTATCACTTAGACAGACATATTTCTATAATCATATAAGCCTACTTTTAGCCAACAAATGCATAATTACATGATAAACAGATTTTCACCTTGCAATCATTTTTAACCATTAATGTGTGCTTAATAATAAGAGGTGATAATTAAAAAACATGTTCTGTAAACCCTATATCAGATCTTTGAAGCATACCAGTGCCCTTTTCTTCATTCTCCCCAGTCTTCATCTTCCATGGCAGTTAGGACAGCTGTGTTTAGTGCCACTCCAGATTAGAGAGACATAAAAAACACTGACATTCTTTCTTGTCAGGTGTCCATCAAGCTGATTCTCAACATCTGAATGCAGTTATCTTGTGGCTACAGACTCAAGCACCCCAAGGATGCTGGAATGCATTCAAAGACATATTACCTGTCAGTGGGTGACAGATTACTTTTCTTTGCTTGATTTTCTTTCATTATGGTGTGCATACTAATTTAAACCTCTTTGTTTTACCATAATACAGGCAACTGTGATTTCTTTCTAATAAAATCTTTGACTTCAGGTTTCTTTTTATTTGTTTTTCACTCGTGTGATGAGGCAAAGGTGTTGCCCATTACCACTGTATGTGTGTGTAAGTGAAGGGGTGTTTATATGATAAGAGTGACCTGTTGTCTCTTGGGTAGTAGGTTTGTTAAAGGGAGGCAGCACAGACTAGCTCACCCATAGGGTGTGCCATAGGGTCCATGGCCAGCTCATGGGAAGAGGATGTCAGAATGAACATCATGTAATTAGTGTATAAGGAAATTGTAAACGTGTTAATGTTTGTTAGTTGTTTTCGGTGAGAAAATACAACCTATTCGTATAGTATGGTCACCCCTGAAGGAATGGGTCAGTCCAAGGGTGTGGCCTATCCTATAAGATGGAATGGGGAAACAATATCTGGAGGTTGGCTTGTAAGGGTCCATGTCATGCTGAGAGGGAGCTGAGGGAGTGACAGCCAGGTTAAACCCTTTTGTGTGAACCTACTGTTTGAAGGAGGGGTAGACTTTTGCTCATTTTGTCTGCATTTTTATTAATAAAATTTTGTTCACCTTTTGTACCTGATCCTCTGGAGTCCTGCTATTTTCCACTCGACTACAAACTACCCAGTGACTTTGTGTTTCCTTCAAGGATGGTCGGCAAAGCATTGTCAAAACTCGTTGACAAAAAATATCTTACCAAGAAGGAGTTGTTGCAATCAAATTAAACTTTATATGTGTGAATGTAATGATATGTACACCTGTGGTAGCCTAGCGGTTAAGCTACTGGACTGTGGACCTGATGGTCCATTCCCACCTCTGCCAAGCTGTCACAGTTGGGCCCTTAACCCATGATTGCTTGAATTATAAGACTGCATGTGCTGTAAGTCACTCTGGATAAGGTTGTCTGCTAAATGCCATGAATATAAATGTAAATATGTATTCTTGAAAAACTATTTTTTTGTGGTTCGGTTCTGGAGACTGTAAAATTGAAAGGAGGTTCTAGTTACCCTGTTAAGCCACCTCTAGCTTGGATACAAGATGAGATATGGTTGGGCATTGGAGGCAAACAGGTTCTATATGGTATCTGGTGGTGCATTTAAACACAGTTGTTGCAACTATGGGAGGTGCTCATGTTTGTCGGGGAATCAAACAAACTCCTTTACTAGTGGTCTGTATGAGCTATCTAGGGCCAGTGTGTGTGCCCTCATGTTACCACTGCTCCCAACACCTCCTCATAGCTAGGTCAGAATAGCCTGGCAATTACTTGAAATGACTATCCTGCTTCTTTCAGTCCAGTGATGCTCCCCCTTTCAAAATCTGTCAGCTGTACTTTTTATTACCTCAGTGTACTTTAACAGAAGTATGTTAAACTGGATGAGAGTGCCACACATTGACTGTTCAGAAGGGTGTATGGTCACCCAATACTGCCAAAACACACTGACAGTGATGGGGCATGAACAAGATCAGATTGTCCAGCAGTTCTTTTTGGATCCACTTCATATTCAATTTGAAATATCCCCTATATTTGACTAGGAACGAGCAGATAAGAAAATTAATGAATCTATGCACAGAAGATTTCCTCTTTGAAAACTGTGCATTTTATACATTTTGTGTTATGACAGCCAATCGATTTAACCGATAATTTCCATCTAGTTTCCAGTCACAGTCTAACATATTTGTTTCTTTTGCACTACATCATGGTAGTGAACTGTGTGGTCCCTCAACTGTTTTTACTTCATTCTTTTGTCTGTTCTAACTTTTCACATATTCAGAATGATCATTGGCTGCTCATTTCAATCATATATACCAAATAAACGCAGGTGTTGAAACATACCTAGACTTCTTTCTTCCAAGAACCGAACCGAGGACTGTCTGTTGGTATGGAAACTGCTGGTAACAGGCCTTCTTTGCTGTGCATGCCCTCAGAGACAGAGCACGACTAACTTCAATGCTCAGTATTTATGTGATATGGATACAAATCATGAATCATATCAGAGTTGAGTAGATGACCTTGTCATAGAAATGACCTGTCCTTTTTGCATCATAGAGAACTATTGCCCGTACAGATACCAGGTTAGTAATGACAGGAGTAGGACCTTGCTTGTCCAAAGGCAAAGAAGATTTGGTTTGGTAATTCTGGGTGATGGATGTGTACACTGTATGTGCACATTACTGAGTGTAGTAATGATGCTGAGAAAGATGAAGATGGGAAGAACACGTATTGTTTCCTTTCAGAAATATAGAGATGGGCGTTTAAAGAATATAAGGCCGGACCAATTATGACTTTTATTCTTTGTGCAAGAAAAATGGAATGGCATAGCTCTCCGAGATAAACTATGGAATAAATAGGTGGTTAAAATGTTTATTAATAATAGCATTAATGGAAGTGGATAGTGTGTCTTCTGCAACATTAAGGTGATGTTCCACCACAACTATTACTGTAACTTGTGACACCCCATCATCTGTAGTTGTGAGAAAATGAAATAATTTTTTTCTGATATTTGTCCTTGCTGTGTCACCCATTTTCTTCACTTACCTTACAGCTGTTGTTCAAAGCCTAACACTTGTCACTTGTTTTATATCTTTACCTCTTTCATAATTGTCTGGTTTTAGCACTACGTCTCACTCCTTTACTCTCCTTTAAGTGCTGAATCCATCATGTTCCCTATTTTGTAAGAAACCATTCTGGCTTTCAGTGAAAGTGTAGCTAATTGATCTGGTGAGATCACACACTGTTTGATGTCAAAGGTTCAGCTCAAAGCAGGTTAGTGGGAGAATTCAGACATAACACATAACATGTCTGTGTTTGGTGTCTGCTAGTCTTGTTTGTGACATTTTCTTATTCTGGCTCAGGAGTAGTACGGGTTATGTTGACCTTTTGCTTGCGGCATTTCATTTCGTGCAAGCTTAACTGTGATTTACAGAATTGTTGTATAAAACTCCTTATTAGGAATGATTATTTGTTGTTTTTTTTTTTTTCTAAAAGCATCAAATCTTCTCAGTTACAGTCGCATAGAAAACAATTGTCATGGCACCATACAAAGATATATATATATAATGATATATGTTAAGCATTTTGATATCAACTTTGTCACAGATTTAGAAGTTTCCATTTGATCAGTGCTATTATGTAGTTGATGCTGTACATGGGAGTTAGACTCCATATATAACAAAACCCAGTCCAATTATATAGCCAATTAAACATTCCGAAGTGGTATAAACCTAATCATATGTTGCTATATGTAAAATGCCCACTTGTGCGAAAGATTGGTTGGTGAAGGTAAAGATAAAGATGGTTGGGTTGGGATTAAACAAGAAATAATTAGCTGAAAAATCATACAGGGGTCTTCATTTAGTTAGAAAAACACAAACAAGCTTGTTTACTACATTAATTAAAATTTCTGAATTTCTCCAGTGAATATATGAGTGTTATTTGCACAATATGGAAAGAGGAGGATCCCAGTGGGCATATACCAGAACCAGTTGCTGCTTCCTTTTTATTATTCATGCTAGTGCTCTGGTGGGTTCAGTTAATAAGGAAGGGGTGGGGGATTAATTAACCTTTAGGTTTGTGATATGGGCAACATCACCCAGTGTGCAGGAGCCTTGGCTGAATGAAAAGCTTAGGGCATTCATGTCCGTAGTTTGTTGTGTTTGTTCATCAAAGTATGTAGTAAATAGATAATAGTGACAGTGCAAATTTTAGTGCCAACCACTCTGCAGGCATCATTATTCAAAATAATAATAGCATTTACTGTGTGGACATTTTTCAGTAATAATAACATTTGCTGATGGAATGGTGCCCATATTTATGTCAAAAACCATCATCCAGTGGCCATTAATAAACATTGTTTAAAGTCCATCTTTTGGATTAAATAGATATTTGTTACAGGGTTATTATTAACAGCTGTTATAAGTGCTATCCACTGTGACTGGGCAGAATATACATGTAATCCAGAACGCAAAGAATCAGAAATAACAGTCATATAGATAAGAGTTCACAGTGGTCCATCTTGAGGTTTTTTTTCTTTCCCAAAAAAACATTTCCATCAGTAAAATGATTTGCTTATGGAAATAAATCTTGCACAAACAGAAAGCACAGCTTGAAGAGCCCTGATTATCCAAATGTATAGCAGGATTTGTATTTTTGCCACACAGTGTTTTGCAGGTTTGTAAGTGCACCCCTCACGTACCACAGATGAATGTGGTGTTTAAGTTATTGTTAATTAGCAGAAAAAAGAGAGTCCAATAAGCACAGTACAAAGTGTATAAAAACCTAAAATAAGGTTTGATCATGTCAGATTTTCTTTTGGGCTGAAGAGGAAATTGGAACAGATTAATTAATTTCTGGTGTCCAGTAATTAGCAGTGCTACATTGACGATATATTTATTTTCTTTATTCTGTTAGGTAAAATAAACACTAAAAGAAAAAGAAAAGCTAAAATTTCGCATTGACATAAGTATTCAGACCCTTTGCTTTGTGCCTCCCATTACTCTTGATAAAATTTGAGATGTTTCTACACCTTGATTGGAGTCCACCTGTCGATAATTCAGTTGATTGGACTTAATTTAGACAGGCACACACCTGTCTATATAAGGTCTCACAGATAACAATGCATATCAGAGCAAAACCCAAGCCTTGAGAAGGAAAGAACTGCCTGTAGACAGGGTTGTGTGAATTCACAGATATTGAGAAGGCTACAAAAAATTCAAGCACACAGTGGCCTCCATAATTCTTACATGGAAGAAGATGGGATCAACCATGATTCTTCCTAGAGCTCTTCCTAGAGTTCTAGAACCCAATGAACACATCTTCAAAGATCCTGTGTGTGGGTGGGAGAAACTTCAAGGAGGAGAACCAGCACTGTAGCACTCAACCAATCAGAAGTGAAAGACACATTAAAATCCACCTAGAGTTTGCAAAAAAGCACCTAAAGACTCTCATATTGTGAGAAGCTATCATCAGATTGCCTTTTCTGATTAATCTAAAATTTACCTTTTTAATTGTAAGTGTCAGGTCTGGAGAAAACCAGTCACTGCTCATGACCTGCACAATATTATCCCCACAGTTACATAGTTTGGTGCCAGTATCGTGCAATGGAGATGTTTTTCAGTGAGTGGGACAGGGAGACTGGTTAATGTTGAGGAAAAGCCAAATGGAGAAAAGCACAGAGATAGTCTTAATGAAAACCTGATCCAGAGCCCTCGGGACCTGAGACTGGGCTGAAGGTTCACCTTCAAATTAAAAAAAGACACTAAGCACACATCGAAGACAAGACAGAAGGGGCTTTGGGGTAACTATGTGAACCCAACATCTCTGGAAAGATCTAAATATGGCTGTTTCCCATTAAACCTAATAGAGCTGATGATCTGCATTGAATAATGACAGAAAATACTTAAACCCAAGTGTACAAACCTTGTTATATCATACACAATAAACACTGCTCACAAAAATGTGGGTATATTTCATTATGGAGTATTTCATTTAGCAATATTCCCATATTTTTGTGAACACTATATTTGCAAATAAAAAAAATCTGTTTTTACTTTGTCATTATGGGGTAGAGAGCAGGATGATTAGGAAAAAAAATGCTGCAACATAACAAAATGTGAAAAAAGAGATTTTGAGATTCTGAAAACTTCCTGAGCTTTTCTGACATCCCATTCTAAATCCATGGATATCAATATGGAGTTGGTCTCAACTGTGCAGTTAAAACAGTGATCACTCTTTTGGGAAGGCGTACTAGAGCATTTTGTTTCTATGTGATCCCAACATGTTTGAAAGTAGATGCAGCAGTGTTAATTTTGACAGCAAATTTTGATTTAGTTTTAGTTTTGTGACAAAAATTTCATTTAGTTTTAATCATAATTTAGTTATCTAAATTGTTTTTAGTTTTAGTCTAGTTTTAGTCAACTAATTATCATAAGAATATAGTATAAATCTACAGTCAATTCAGTCAACTAAAATATAAAGGGTGTAAAATGTGAATACTTTTTCTTCAGTTCCCTTGAATTATTAAAGTCATTAT
>JAUZSU010000360.1:0-13787 GCA_034780255.1 Parotocinclus maculicauda
TATATATATACTGGTCCCAAAAAACAGATTTATATTTCAAAATTAGCAGTATACATATTAATTATGCTATATTTATTAGTGTTTGTTTTTCTTTTAATGCATTTTTTCTATACATTTTTCAGAATCTACTCTTTTGTGTGATGTGTGATGATTTTTAGATGGGTAATTTAAAGTCCTAATTTAAGTTTATTTGGAAGAATCTCATTTGTGTATTATTTTTGTACATTTCACATGGGTATAGGTGTAATTCGTGTTTGTTGTGGCACTATTAAAAAATACTTTGTTTATATCCTTTTGTAGATTTTCTATTTAATACATGGTAGGTTTGAAGCATTTTTGCATCGTGGTTATAAAGCCATTAGATGTGAGAAATATGAGAAACTCCAAAATGACCATTTATTCAGCATTTGTGGTCAGACATCTGGTCATGTCACTAATCACCATAATTTCTTACAAGAATATGAAAATAAAAGTCCATTGTCACATCAGTCAGGCTGGGTACAATTTGTTTTTTATTAGTAAGTTTGTAGTCTGTAGACTGCCCAAATTGAAGTATGTTATAAATGAAATTAGACATAAGCACATGCTGTTTTTATTTTGTTTTTCTACATAAAATGCCAGGTCAACACCAACACTTTTTTTTTTTTTTTTTATAGACAACTGATTTAAACACAATGATTTACAGTAGTGATGCTCCTTGTTCAGTAGGATGTTTTTAAATAAGAGAATTAGAAGAACTAATACACTTCGTCATTGACCTCCTGTACAAACAGGAAAGAAGATAAACTATTCTCTCAAACAATCGTTCTCAACAATAATTGGTATTCCTGGTAAATATTAAAAAATGTTACAATAAATTCACTGATTTATTAGCCGAATTTCACACGGAAAAGATATAACTGAAGTGATCCTAGTCAATGTAACACCTCATTAAGAATGTATTGTTTTTCTTTTTAAGTTGATCATAATGTCAAGCAACTTTTAAATAGCAATTCATGGCTTCTTGTTTCACTAGTGTTCCTATGATGTGACATCCAAGTCAAATTATAGTGTTTTTTCTTCACATCGGGAGAGAAAAGAGAGAACACAGTTTAAATAAGAGAAAAGTGCATTGACCTGTATAAACCGGAGAATGGCTATAAAAAACATCTATGTATACTGTCTGAATGACCCATATCTTCAGTTAGGGCCATAATTAACATAATTAATAGTTATTAACTGTAGTTGTGATAAACCTTAGAATGGTAAGAGAGAGTAAGACGCAGAAAATCTCAAAGTATCACTGTTGGAGAATTACATAAAATAGCAGCTTTTGCCAACAAACACTAGGTGGGTTTGGTGTAGAAAAAAAAAATCAAGATTACTGCACTGAAAAGACCCTAAAGTATGGTTTAGGGTTTGTGATATTTTTCCTGTTTTTTTCCTTGTTTCTTTAAAGGCCCTGGAAACCTTGTAATATATGTTTGAAATATCAGGTCAATCATATTCTATGTTCCTCTGCAAAGAAACTAAAATGGGTCATTATTGGATTCTATAGCTGGAAAATTATTTCAATTAAATTCAGAATTTATTTACATAGTACTTTTTTTTACAATGGAGCATTGTCTTAAAGCAGCTTTACAATGCTATATTATCTTAAAGGTCAATCCCAAATTGAGCAAGCCTAGGGCGACAGTGGAAAGGAAAAACTTCCTGAATGAAGAAGGAATAAACCTTGTGAGGACCAAGACTCAAAAAGGGACCCATCCTTTGTATTTAAAACAAGTCCAGATCAACACAAAATTGATTATTGACTACACACTCCAGTTTCCACCATGGTCATCTCAGATGAGGAGTCTAGGACACGAGGGTCTAGGACTCTGGATGATCTGGGAAAATTGCGTCAAGAGGAATGGTCTCAAATCCCCTGCTCTGTGTTCTCAAACCTTATATGATGTTATAGAAGAAGACAAAGAAGCTCACATTGAGCTAAGGCCATCACAGAAGAACCTCACATGTAGAGCAAAGAACATCTGTACCAAGGTCCTAAAAGTTCATATTGGTCTCTTGACCATGTGCCATGTCCTTATCATGGAAGCATTTCTCAGACTGGTGTGAATATTCATGTATTTAGAAGGCTGTCCAGCATGTCTGTGACTAGTCTCTTTGTAACATGGACACAGTGCAGATGTCTCTCCCTGGTTTCACTATAGAGCTGACCCATACAGAATTCATTTGTCCCCATAATGACTCCTCACACTGTTAATATGGGGTGATGACACATGCCAGATGTGAATAGTGATGGCGATGCTGTCTCTGGAGTCCTGGATCATGAGTGTGTTTGGTGTGTATATATAGACATGTGAGCGACTGATAGTGAATGGATCCTGAAAGACACAGTGTGTGATGAAAGAACAATTTGGCAGCAGACTCACAATAGTGTTTCATACAAGCTCAATAAAATGTAAGGTAACTTCAGGTTCCTGAGTGGTGCAGCCGTTCTCATGAACGAACATCGTCATTTGTGACCCAAGAGTCTGGCTAAAGAAATCCCTGACTCTCCGATTTATTATAGCAACAATTGCTATACAATCACTTTTTCAAAGGTTTGGCATGATATACAGTCATAGCAAAAATAATAAAAGAATGACACACATTTTGGTTCTCTGACCTTTTGCCAGATTGTAACCCTAGTATGATATAATGATGTACAATTATCAGCATTGCTTATGTTTTATAACTTTTTATATGTCCAGTTTAAGCAAAAGGATATTGACCCTTTTGAGACTTCTGCAATTCACCTCACTATCTTGCTGGATATCAGCTTCTAGGCAAAATCTTGAATGATACACATCCATTCTTGCCTAATCAGTGCTTGTAGTTGATCAGAAGATCAGTAGATGACGGTTTATGCACTTTTGGTTGCTCACTTTCTTTTTGAGAATTTTCTGGACTCAATTTCAATGTTTTGTTCACCAAGCCACTTGGTTATCACTTTTGCCCTGTAAAATGAAGCTAAATCATGCTGGAAAAAACATTGTTTATCTCCAAATTATTCCCTTCTTGGGAGAAGTCACTCTTGGAGACTTTTGATACCGTATCTTATTTACGGCTGTGTTTGAACGAACCTAGTCTCCTGGATGAGAAGCAACCCCACATACGAATGGTCACAGGATGCTTCACTGTTGGCATGACACAGGACTCTTCATAGCGGTCACCTTTTCTTCTCCAGACATTCTAAACAATCTGCTGGAGGTTTCATCAGAGAACATAACTTAACCCCAGTTCTCTGTAGTCCATTCGCTGTAATTCCTGCAGAATGTCAGTCTGTCCTTGATGCCTTTTTTAGAGTGAAGTGGCTTCTTTGCCTCCCTTCTGGACACCAAGCCATCAGCCTTTGTCTCACTGTGTGTTCAGATGCACTCAAATCTCCTCTCTGCCATTGCTGAGCATGCTTTGCACTGGTGGTGATCTGATCTCGTAGCTTCTTCCTCTTTAGGAGACAGTCCTGACACTTGCTTGACTTTCTTGAAGATTCGATAAATGTTTGTTTAGGCTATTATCTTACAAGCAGCAAAGTTTAAAACCTTTTAATGCAATGCAATGACGACTACACATGTTCCCTGGAGGTAATCATGGTTAACAGAAGGAAACTTGAAAGCACCACTACCCTTTTAAAGCAAACAGTCTGCTCTTCTAATCAGCATGAAAGAGGGATATCAGCTGTTTTGTCCTCATTAACCTTTTCTCCTGAGCTTATAAGATCATCAATTAAATGATGTTAGCAGGCCATTTTGTAGAGCTGAATTGCAGTGGCTGAAATGCAGTATTTTTTATGACAAGGTTATTTTCATGGCAGGGAATGACTTTGCAATTAATTGCATTTCATCTGATCACTCATTACAATCTACAGTTAATACAAATTGCCACCATAAAACTGATTCAACAAGCTTTGTGTCATTCTTAAAACATTTGGCCACAACTGTAGAGTGCACCAGCACTGGGTAACTTGCTTAGCAGTTTATTTCGAGTAATTTCCTAGTCATTTCCTCTTTGATCTCTGGGTTCCATTACTGTGTCATTAAGTTTGTGTATATGTGTGTTTACAGGTGTTTCTGGGTCCTCATGGTGAAGTGGAAGTATATGCCATAATCCCTATTCAACCAAACGCACCTATCAGCAGTGAGCTGACTCTGGACCAGTCAGAGGAACACCTGTATATAATGACCAGCACTATGGTAACCATATGGCACATATAATAAATAAAGCTTTAATTAATTATACAGTACTCTGCAAACATTTTAGGTTACCATAACATATGTTGTTGTGTGTCTCTTTATTAAGATGCAAATAGAAAATAAATTAAATATGTAAAACTAATAATAATAATAAAAATAAAAAAAATTTACAAAATGGCCTCTGCAGCCAAGCATATTTACTATGCCCTACCTGAGAAAGTGGTTATCTGGATGCTATCGTATGCTATCGTAAAAAAGACCATACCTGATCAGGCTTCTTTGGACTGTAGAAGGATCATTTTGACATCCCAATGAAGTGGCCAGATGCTGTTGTTCAAGGGTAAGAGGAGGTTCCACTAAACTAGTACTTTCCACTGCAGCTTATAGAATCTGTTTTTTTTCGTTTTGGAGATACTGAATACAAATTTCCTGGTTTTACTGATTATATTGTAATAAAGAGACTTAATGCTCTATTCCAGCAGTCTATGGGTACTGCAGAGCTTGATTTAAGGAGTGTCAGTCTGTTTTTGCTATTGTAACGACAGAAAAAGTATGCCTTACGTGGCGAGAAAAAGGCGAGTACTAAATCGCTCTCTTAATTAATCATGGGTGCGTTTTGGGCTTAACATGCAATAAACCAATCTTGCCAAGATAGCAGTACACCAGAAACTTACCTGAATGCACCTCATTTTGAGACCACCATGCCCATTGGCATTTTGATATTCTCAAGCTCTGTTGCTATCTAAGTGGCACATGTGAAAGGCGTAAAAATCAGTGTTGATGGGGTGTAATATAGCTGTGAGCATCACGATGCGTCTTGCGCTGGGTGTATAATGGGGCCCAACCTAATGGTGTCATTGTGACCTAAGACCTTTGCACAGTACTGTATATACAAGCACAAAAAATGATTCATCTAGTGCTGCTTATGCTTTTGAGCATCTTAAATGGTGTACATAAAAGGATGACAGGTACTATTTAAATAGCACCCTTAATGGTATGCTTATCTCAGCCCTCCAGGTCACTGTAATGCTTCCTGTTAAAGTAGAGGCTGTAGGTAGCCTGTCATTGTTTCTGAAGAACCATGTCTACGGTGTGGTTTTTTTTTATGATGTGGATATCCAGGATGTCATTATTTGGTGTTATTACTGAGCCAAAAAGGGAAAGGTGCATCTTGCAGCATCAGTGTTTATAGCTGACACTGAGAAAGCATGTTAATGAGTGATTTTGCAGCTGAATTTCAGAATCAGTGTGTTACTAACCTGTGTTTATATGCATTTGGGTTTGCGTAAATAGCTGGAGAAGAGGCCTGTAGCAGAGTGTGGCAAGCACCTGGACTGTCGGTCATGTCTCTTGGCTCATGACCCTTACTGTGGCTGGTGTGTGTTGGAGGGGAGGTGAGTCAGTGTGCCCATACATACAGCTGTTGGACCACTTAATGAGTGCCTGTACCTTTTTGCATATCCCAACACTCCCATTCACATCTTTGTTATACTGACTTCTACTCTGTTGACTGTTATTATGTGGCGTGTTGCATCTAGCGCTCGGTCTCTCTTACAGATGTGGGCAGCGTGGTGAGTGTGCACGTGGAGAGCAGCCTGATCAGTGGTTGTGGAGTTTTGATATGGAAGAACAATGTCTGACTGTCCAAACCCTTACACCACTGAATATAAGCATAGTGGAGAGCAAGACGGTAAGCCACTTCACAGACGTGCCACTTTTGTAACTTATTCGAATTCAGCTTGCTACCTGTGTCATCATAGCCAATAACTTAATCTTTGCACATGTGGAAATATGCAGCTGTGCATGCCTGTTTTGGGGGTGACTGGAATTTTGGCAGCATTTAATTGCCACTTTATTTTTCCACAAAATAATCAGTCACACTGAGGAACAGATTTCTCAGGGACGGACATACCAGTATGATGGAGAAAAATAGCCCCATAAATCATGGGTTTTATGTAATAGTTGTGGATAAGGTCTAAAATTGTGCACGGATGCTCTTTCATCATCTACAGTCTGCATTTGCTAAACAGTATTTACAACATGGCAGCAGGGTAGCACAGTGGTTAGTGCTGTCACATCACAGCTTCAGGGACACGGGTCCGATTCCTGGGTTGGCTGCCTGTGTAGTTTTTACAGGTTCTCCTAGTCACATATTCTTTTTATGCTACTGTAATGTTAACTATAAAGGATATAGGATGACACACTGAAATGAGTGATTGGAATTAATTTTGTTTGACAAAATTCAAAAATACCCTGATAACCAGTATTAGGAACAACACAAACAATCAGCCAGATGAAACAGAGACTCAGCGAGTGAATGTGAATCAGTTAACATAGTTGAAGATTAGGGAGAATATACAGGAAGTGGGGACTGTGGTACTGGACTATGTACCAAAAGGTCCAGGGTTCAAATCCCACTGTTGCCACAGTTGGGCCCCTGAGCAAGGCCCTTAACCCACCATTGCTTGGATTGTAAGACTGTATTAATTATAAGTCGCTCTGGATAAGGGTGTCTGCTAAATGCTGTAAATGTAAATGTAGTGGGGGGCCAAACAGAGCAGTACTACTTACAGTTGTACAGGTACACATACACTGGTAAGGAAATTACACAAACATCTGGTGCACTGGGACCATATGAGTAGCCTTATGAACTGTATCGCTCGTGCATAACTTGCGTTTTGAGCCCATGTGTTTCTTCTTTAAGCATAAGCCTTAATTCCTTTTTTCCACCATTACAGAGGATCATAGATTATATACTGTATTGTTTGTTCAGTTGCTGGTCTGTTCAACTCCGCTATGCACACTGGGGCACAATCTGTTTAATCTTCTTTGGTTTACTTTGGTCTACTCTCTAATTGTGCAAACCAGTCCAGTCCTGTTCTGACATACCAGGGGAATTATGAAAAGATTCCATAATACGATGAGATTAAAATTGTTATTCCTTCTACTTCTCAGATCACCATGTCCATCCCTGGTCTCCCTTCACTTGAGGATGGAGAATCTTACTCTTGTTTCTACCAGGACATTTTCTCTCCTGCCACCGTCACTGAGAGCGAAGTCACCTGCCCCTCACCAGACCCACAACGATTGCCTGCTGTACCACCTGGTCAAGGTGAACTTTAGCACATTTTCCCAGCAGAACAGTGTCTTAAGCAGCTTTGCTAAAATCTGGATTCAGAATTCATAATGAGATAGAATAGAGCAACAGGAACGTGGCCAAACATTGGGAAATAAACCTTGAAATGGTCAAGACCTGGAAGATATTTGTGCACATTTACGGATTGAATATTAATTAAATTAACCAGAGTAGCTCAACAATGTTTCTGGCTTGGCTGGGTGCTACACAAGACTGAGAAATGGAACAGTTAAAGGGTCTCCCCTCCCAACAGTGGCCCCATCCACACTGTGGGTTTGTTCCTCATTGCCGATTCACTCTCATCATAGAAGTCTGCCACCTGCTGGTGAAAAGATGCATTAGGTGGCTGTAAATCCCCCGGCCTATGGTTCTCCCCCTTTAGCAGCAGGTCATGCATGTCTGGGGAATCAGACTTGCCTCGATGGGAGAGGTCGGAGTGTAAAGACTTTAAGTTCGTCTTAGTGGTTAGCAAAACAACAATATAAGAAGTACAGAAGTTACCCTGGGGTTTGCTGTAAAAACTGAACTGGATCATTTATCAAAGTGTATAGGATTGTCATGTCACAGTGTAGTCCACCACAGCAAAATAGCAGTTTTTTCATTGCTCAGCCCAAAGTTGCAGGGTTCTCCTGGGTGGTTTGTATTCTTGAATATTCAAGCTGTATTTCCCAGAGTCAGTAAGCCTAAAGATTTGGAAGCGTCTTTTCTCTATAAATAGCTATGTTGTGAATTGTGCTGATAGTATCAGCATGGCTGGAGCTGTGTGTGTTTTGGTCTTGCATCCGTCTCAGTGTTGGCAGTTGTGAGTTGTTTTGCTTCTTACATTGGAGGGATTTTATCTGTTTCCATTTGTGTGTTTTGATAAGTCATATTTCATTATTAAGAGCTTTTATGGCAAAATAAAACGTTGGGAATTTGGAAGCAAAAGCTCCATAAACCCCAGGACTATGAAATCATTCATGTGGAGTGAAAGTTTGTTTAGATATTTCAGCTTCGGGCTCCACTGGTCATTGGATTTTGAGAGTGGCTGTGTCTAAGAGGGAGAATATACAAGATACAAAATTTCACAGTTGATGCCATATGGTTTGAACAATCTTGAAAGTACATACCGGTAGCTACTTTCTTTTACTACTTTATCAGTCTTTACCTGAAGCGTTATACCACATTAAGGGATCATGTAGGATTCAGGAGTTAGATTTCTGAGACTTGTGGTTATGGTTTCACTGGTTTATGTTGTATAATTTCATCAATTAGTTATGTGCCTATTGCAGTGTGTCCATACTGTGTAGATACTGGCTTTGTAATACCATACAAAGTACAATCTGCATAAAGCTACGATAAATGACTTTAGACATCCTATCAAACTATACTGATACAAGAGCAGGTCTATCAACAGAATTTTCGTTGTGCTGTTGCGTGTGCAAACATGTACCTACATGCAGGTTGATCAAAAGTGTTTGTCTGATGATCAGTGCAGATTGCGCCTATCCTGTTTTCACTGTATGTGGGAATCCTGTCTATCTTTGAGCTGTTTTTGAAGAATGTGGTGATTTTGGATAGTGAGCTCTGAACTGGAATCCCTTTTGTCTAAGATAAGCTTCAATAAATATTTAGAGAACCCGTTCGCTCAACTTGGTATAGTTATAAAGAGTAACCTGAATATTCTTATTCTCTCTCCCTTTTTTACAACACACTGACTCTTTCTTGCTCTTGTTTTCTCTCTGACCTTTCCTTTCCTCCAGATTTTCTGATGGTCACACTATCTTTACGATTTGGTGGTGTCATTGTGACCTCTCGAGAATTTAAGTTCTACGACTGTACAGTGGTTAAACAGCTCTCAGGGAGCATGCTGTGAGTTCCACACAAACACACAGAGGGCTGTCTGAAGTTCAGGTTGTTTTATCTAACCTCTAGTCAACACATGTAGGCTCTAATGCGTGATTTCAACATATTTGCTAGTACTGCGAAAAGAATCAAAAGCAAATTAGCTCACAATGAAAGTGCAGTTGTTGAATTCTGTCATGAGACTTAAGTAATGCAGATAAAGATTTTTAGATGAGACAGAGATGTTACACTACCTTTTACATATTTAAAAAAAAAAATCACTTAAGTGCAGTTACTAGTACATTGCTCAACACTTTCTCTCCTTTTACCATAGAAAGAGTACCTATCTGGCTCTCTGACCTATCTGAAAAAGCACTTTAATCTCTGAAGACTGACAAGTTTAATTAAAAATACCATTTACTGAATAATGCATTATCACATATTTTTTGCTTGCTGAGCATAAAGTGCTTGGGTTATGCAGTGGTCGAATATTGCAATTACCTCAGTTTACCTGCAGTTGCTCCCTGCGTGGGTTGAGCATCGTATGCAGACACAATTCGCTTTGTCTAAGAGATTCTTTGGGAAGCACCGTGATTAAATGTCCAAGTTTACAAAAGATACTCTATAAATAAACTTACCTTGCTTTGCTGTTACCCTGACCTGGAATACAGAGAACAAGTTACATAAATAATAATTCAAAATAACTGGCCATCCTTGGCCAGTCACATCCTTTACAGCCTTGGTCCTTAGCCGTACAGATACAGATTATGAAGTTGTAAAAGAATGAGTGCTTGTACATGCACCTAATAATCCAATTACTACAGAAAATTTGTCAAGTAATCTAATCAATGAGTTTACATGCACTGGGGTAATAATATAATTTGAAAACTCTTGGCATGTTCACATGACTTGGGCAATAATAGGATTTCTACATAGCAACCAGACAGTAATCTCACAGAAGGATGTGACAAACTTCGAACTTTATTAATTAAATAATGAAATTATTAGTTTCCTTTAGCATGTAGTCTCTCTAAAGTGTTTGGTAGCTGTTCCGCGGATGCTGCGTTTAATTTCAAGGTTGCCAGGTTTATGGAAACAAGCAGCGAAGAAGTGCGGTCTTTTAGAATGAGCTGACCTGGCAACCGTGCTTGATTCTGCTACATTTGCATGCAAGCGCAGCCTGAGGAAACCAATTAAATCACTGGCATATTTCTTTAAAAATGAAATAATGCTTAAATCGTTGCCCAGGTTTTTTTTATTTAAGAACTATAGAATTAACCTAGTATTTTAAGTAATTATTTTTGCAGTTATATATACACACGTCTGCCATTAGGCCAGACTTTTTTTATTGCTTGTTTTGCAGATCCGGCGACGATCATATTTGAAGAATACAAATTAAAAAAAAAAAATTTTTTAATTAATTAATTAATTTATTTATTTTTTGTATTTTTTGGATCCGCCCCAGCACCAATGGTTGAAATATAAAAAAAAGCTTTTTCCACCCTCCGGTGGAGAGCCAATGGTTTTCTTCTGTTCATTAAATTTTTTTTCCAGATGAACTTTAATTTAATTGTAGTTTAAATAAATTTTATTTTTAAATAAAAATGTATTTTTATTTCTTCCTCCGTCCTTGAGAAATTGAAAAGTGCTGAAAAACAAAGATTTATTTTTATTTTTTTTCCTCCCTTCTCAATAGATTCTAAGTAGGGACATCCAAGGAACAAGCAGTTAAAAAAGTCTGGGATAAGGAATATTTTTATTACTCAGTGTAGCATAGTCCATAAATATTCAGTTTAGCACATAACATTATATGCTTAGTTAGATTAGTTAGATTTACATTTTCTATTATGTGAATATTATTGTGACTTGCAAGTGGATTATAATAATTATTATAATAGTTATAATTATAATTATAATAATTATAATTATTAATTATAATAATAATTATAATAAAGTGAGTGTTTTTTATCAAGCAAGGTCTGAGAACAACCAACGACCATACTTTTGTTTCACGTGTTTTGCTCCACCACTCCAGAGATTCCCAGATCAATTCCCAGCCCAGAGACTGCCTGTGTGGAGCTTGTATGTTGTCCCCTAGTGTGCTTAGGTCCAAATGCCGATTAATATTATTGGTTCTGGCAAATATCTTGCCAGGTTTAGATCCTTCACAGACCGTTACCAATTTTTTTAGCACTTATGAAAGTGTAGTGTCCCACAAAAGTATAGTTTATAGGTAGTATTGTAGTCAAGACTGTTAGAATCGAGTCATAGTCAAGCTTGAGATTTTTAGTACCGGTAGTTGAGTTTAGACAAGTTTAAGACCAGATTAAGATTTATACATAATACAAGAATAAAAAGTAGAAAATAAAGCAAAATGGTTTGTAATTCATGTTACATTAATTATCCATCACTATACATTATATTAATAAATCATATTTTATTTAATCATATATTTTTCAATATAGCATAAAAATATATGGACTAAAATTATTGGTAATGATTATTGTATTATAATCTGAGGCAACCTAATGCAATGTAAGTTTTGAAAGCAAATGAATTTCATCTTGAGTTTTTATCAGAATTTCAAATTAGTTTCTCTCAGACTCAATCAGAAGCCACCATATTATGTCAGCTATGGATAATGTCAAAATCCTTTCTATCCATTTTCATGATTAAATGTAAAATCATAATTATAAAATTTAAATCTGCCCCATCTACAAAACCTATTCTAAACTATATTAACTGGGTAAAGAAAGCGGGCAAAAATGCAATGCAATCTTAATGTCAGACTGTAAACAATAAAACATATTCATGGATCGGATAATAGAGCAGTAACTTGTTTTTCCTCGTTAGCAAAAAATGCTGTGTTTATATGTAGAAAATTGACTAATTTATTATGTGTTAATGGATTATTTATATTTAATAATAATAAAAATAACTTTGGATTATAATTAACTTTACCTCACACAGACGAGTTGGACTCAATTGTTCTCAACAACAATTTTTGAGTCAACCTTACAAAGATGATACAGAGTATGCGAGTAGTATCTTTTTTTACAAGTCAACCATGACAAACTATTTAAATGATTGCTGGAGGCCTCCATACAAAGATGCCTGAAAGACAACATCATCTTCAAATAGCAGAGATGACATCTCCTGACCACCCTGATGGAAGCCATGCTGACCCAGGGTATGCCTCGCCACCCTGTCCACTAAGATTCGGAACAGGGGTGGAGACAACAAGTCTGACTTACTGCCAAGAATGCGAACACATCTCAAACTCAAAGAGTACAAGTACCAAATAGCTTGCCTTAGCGACCTCAGAACCCAATATTCCCAGAGCACCCCCCACATGATGTCTCAGGGAACGCGGCCATATGCATTCTCTAAATGAGTGGAGCAGTAAAACACCCAAGCCAGCCAGTTCCCCAAGCCAGCCAAGCTTGGAAAGTCTCCCTCTGCTGCTTAATGGCTTTCCTTGCCACTGGAATCCACTACTGGATGCTGCTTCCTAGACTCCATGCCCCCTACCTCATTCGAAATGAGTTCCCTCAGAGATAAGAGTTTAAACTTGTTGTCTTGTCAGCCGTTCCCAGCAAGCCTTCACTGTACATTTGGGCCTTCGAGGTCTCTTTCCTCACCATCTAGCACAGAAGGACTAGAATAAACCATTGCTCATATTCAGACCAGGCAAGCCATTCCTCCCAATCACCCATCTCCAGGTTTCCCAGTCATTGCCTACATGATAAATGTAAGTCTCCCAGCATAATAATAGAGTAAGTGCCTGGAATCCTCTCCAGAACTCCCAGAACCACTATCTCCAAGAAGACCGAACCGTCTAGTTTTTGACTCTATTCTGCACACAACCTCCCACATTGCCTTTTCAAGCTGATCCTAGCTGAGTTACATGGGCTGCCCAGCCACAATGTACTTACGGTCAGATGCTATCCCTAGACCTGACTCCAAGGATAGGTCCCAGGAACCCTTTTCCATGCAGGGTACACAGCGTTGTAGTTGTGTTCTACATAATTGTGTTTATGGATTGTTTTTGTCTGGATCTTCTCTCTGTTCATGTTGGGAGGCCCTACTGGGAGCATCAGGTATATGACATAGCCCTGTAGGTTAGTAGACCATACAAGCCCTATCGCCATGACAAGGCCCCAATCCAGGAAGGGCATGCTCAAACAGACAAATACTGGCAGCGTGGCTAACTAGAAACACATGGGAAATCCTTAAATAAGACCCAACTACCCTTATAGAATGAAGAGACTAAGAAGCAATGGTAAACATTCGAAGAGTAAAAAAGCCAGACACAGAAGTGCATGAAAAAATGTTAGAGGAGAGTTATGTAGGGTGTTTTCCTGCACACATCATCCTGGTGTAGCAGATAGTGGCATAGGGACCTAAACTGCAGTAGACAGTGATGCAGGAGTTTCAAGAGTCACAGCTGGATACCCAGGAGTTGAGGGGAACCAGGAGCATATGCGTGCTGGCATGAGCTTCTGGGAACAGCTGGGCAATGAAAAGGAGATCAGGGCCACAGCCAGAGAGCAGATACATTGCTGGCACCATGACAGGCACTGGAATACCTGGAACTGGCCCCTTGACAG
>JAUZSU010000361.1:5555-27143 GCA_034780255.1 Parotocinclus maculicauda
GTAATGGGTGTAGCCAAGTTTACAAATGGGCTCCTTCAGGGTGTAGTCAGACCTTCTTTACTGGGATTTGTACCCCAGTAAAGTCAGTGATAAAAATCTATTTTATCCTGGATTGTTGAGCAGAAAACTGTAAGGCATGTCATCCAGTCAAGAGCCAGTTTCTTGTAGTTATTTGCACTAAGGACTGTACATCTGTTAAAAAATGTTAAAAAGAAAGTCGGTCATGCTCCAGGTAAGGTAATGATGACTTGATAGCTCTTTTGTCTAACCTTCCTAAAGCACAGGCATCGGTTGTGAACATTAATGTAATCAACCAAATTGTTTTTCTTCTTAATTTCTTATCTTTGGTAGAGTAGCGTTATTTAGTGTTAAATAACACGATCTGTTTAGTGTTTAACAGGCTGTTTTGTTCATGCACTTGTGCCCCTGTGACTAATTGGCAAGCAGCTATGCCTCTCAATTCCCTGTGTCCCCCATTATGACAAACACCCTTGGTACGGTCACTGTAAAGGCAGCAGGTGTTTAAGATTGTATTAAACTAATAGGTTTTCACTTCCACTAGCTCCTTGGTGGATTTGAACCCTGGACCTTTTGGTCCACAGGCCAGTACATTAACCACTAAGCGCTGGCTGTACAGGGATATGAACCCTGTGCCAGCACAGTCATGTACTATATCTGTTCTGGTTAGAAATTAACAAAAGTTTTACTTTTTGTCTTAGCATCCTTTCTGGTTGTATTATGCCTTCTGTTTTCAAATGCCACAGCTTTATCTGCCAGAGTGCATCATGAAAATGTTCTTGAATAGTCTACTTTGTTCACTTAAGTGAATAATTTCTCTATGAATGTGGATTCTGATTGCAACATTTTCATGACATTTGTCTATACAGCCGCTATACAGTTGTCTTCAGGTAGAGATGTGGTATTTGCTTTGCATGCACAATTAGTTATTTATTTAATGAATGCGGCTCGGTGTAATACAGCTTGCTAGTAGAGTTAGATTCTTATGGAGTGGCAGACCACAGTATTGCAGCTTCATAGCGTTGGTTTCCATAACCAAGCAGCTGCAGGCTTATCTCCATCAAGCTTAATTATATGCATTGGTTGGTTAAGCGTTATTAGCTGTATTCTTGTAGAAATAAAGCCTTTTTGGAAGGCAGTCTGATGGACATGTAGACTGGGTGTGACAAACACCAGGACAACATTGCCTACCTGACTGCATTGTGCCAACTGTGAAGTTTGGAGGGGGTGGGACAACGCTCTGGGGTTGTTTTTCAGTTGCTGGCCTAGGCCTGTTTCTTCTAGTGAAGGGAAAGCTTAATGCTTCAGCATACCAAGACATTGTGGGCAATTGTGTTTCCAAATTTGTGAGAACAGCTTGGGAAAAGCCCTTTTCTGTTCCAGCAAGACTGTCTTAGTGTACAAAGCGAGGTTCATAAAAGCATGCCTATGTCAATTTGAAGTGGAAGAACTTGACTGGCCTGCACAGCTCACTGTTTTTAACTTCTTCAAACACCTTTGGAATGAGCTTGAAGGCATCGTGTCCAGCATTGGCGTCTGACCACACAACTGCTCTTTTGGATTCCCATAGACAGTCCAAAATCTTGTAGAAAACCTTCAGAGTAGAGTGGAAACTGTTATAGCTGCAAAGCTGGAGTAAGCTCATATGAATGGCACTGGAAGTATAATATCTATATTATAATATTTATAATATCATGGATATTAAGAATATCTACCTAAATGGGACATCTTAGTAATTACATGTGATTTGAAATTTGCATGTTGTAACACTTTGATTCTGGTTAAATAATCAAGTAGCTTTTGCTTTAAAATATGTATGTAGTACCAATATTCATGATTTCTTATCCTCCCCCAACCCCCCACCCCAAACCTTTCTAGATGAAAAAATCCTAACTCGCACTGACTGACCACTCGTTGACACCATCCACTGAGAAGCTCTTCGGAACGCACGGACACTTTGGCACCTGTGGGGGGGGAGGGGAGCAGAAGTAACTTATCACTGAAGTGACTAAAGGGGAATAATGGTGATTTTGCGCCGGGCTCGGCCGCCTGCTTCCGCCCCAACCAGCAATGAATCTTGACTCGCTCTCGCTGGCTTTGTCTCAAATCAGCTACCTGGTGGACAATTTAACCAAGAAAAACTACAGAGCCAGCCAGCAAGAAATACAGCACGTGAGTCGACTGTTAAAATGTTTCTTGTAACGATTATGTTCATCTAAAGCACAAATCAAGCGTTATCAGCTTTTAATGATTTGTATGAGATGGAAGGTATTCACACACCACATGGGATGTTACATTTTGTATTTCTCAGAATGATTTAAAGAAAATTGATCTTCTCGGGATGCTCAGCACTTGTTTTTTCACAGCTGATGGGAATAGTTCATATTTAACAGAGTAGGGGTGGGTAATATGACGATATTTTATCGTATTGTGATTAAACAATTGTTTATTTGAGGATATTAGTCTTAAAGAATACAGACGGAAGTTTTATGATTACGAATATTATTAGTACTGTTTATTTAGATGAAGTGCAACACTGTTCATAATAATTACTATGTAGGGGAGAATAATTGAAAAAGCTGTTGGTATTGAGGCATTTTGTCTTCGATCGCGTTTAACTGTGATAAATATAGTAAAAATGTTTATAATTAGTGTAATCTATTTTTATTTTTGCATTTTGTCCACCCATATTTTATAACCCTGTTATTCAGTCATGTCCAACTCATCCTGCTCTTGCAAACCTTATGAATCTGAGCATAGATTAGTTAATAATTATTGGCTTACCTGGTAAAGGTGAACGGGACAAGGTTTGGGGTCAATAAGCATAACACACTGCCATTTAAAGAAACTTGTATTGTATAGCTACTGAGTTTTTCTGTTTGGGTTTGAAATGTTTGCGTTTCTCTCTTCTTTCCTGATTATTACTGAAAATTACTGATTTACCTACCGGTTTTCCACCAGTCGCTGTTGATCCTGACCTGCATTTAATCCTGTACAGATTAACAAAGTTGCTTCTTGTTGACAATGAGATGTTTGACCGTTATAATGTGTTGCTGTAAATGATCTAATTAGTGAGGTACCCGAATCTGTAAATGGAGCCTTTAAAAGTCACTCCACTGTTTAATTGAACTTCTCCTGAGTTTCAGTTCAAGCCCGTTATTGTCAGCTGATTATTGGGGTCATTTTAATGGTATTTACATATATGTACAATATATACTTGGGTTTCTTTTAATGTCGACAGTCTTTTAGCCAGTTTCATGTTGGTTCATGGAAATGTTTTTAACCATTGGACGAAAATTTTTATATGTGAATTTTTTGAATGTTTGTTTTTTTGGTTGTCACTTATGTTTTCATTAGGGTTTTTTTTTTTTTTTACATTTGGATATACATATTTGAAGTATGTATTCCATCACAGTCCCAGAATTGGTTGAAAATCAGAATCTCTCTCTTTCGCCAAGTATGATACAAGGAATTTGACTTGGCGAGAGCACGCATGTTGACAAGTAACAAGCGCACAGATGATTAATCAAAGATTACACTAATAGAGAGATTAAAATAATAAGTTAACTAGGATGAGAGGTGGCTACTGCGGTTGAGGAGCGCTACAGCTCTGGGGATGAAGCTGTTTGCGTGCCGTGTTGTGCTGGTTTGATGATAAACGTGAAAACAAAAAACAGAACAGCCATAGTTAGATATTAATTATCAAAATACAAAATGCATAGAGATAAATTAGTCAATACTTGGGTCACATTCACTGTGCCATAGTGTCCTTTTCTCCCACTTCGTCATAAAGACCCATTCTTTAAATTTGAGCCGATTGGTCATGGTGTAAAACTCTTATCTTTAGTCACTGAGTTATAGGTTGGGGGGGGGGTTCAAGTCTTGCATACATTTCTTAATGCTTTTTTCACGTGACCAATAGTATTTTGGTTAAATACCTGTCTTTATCCTTTTTGAGACACAGTCATTCAAATGTCCAAGAAGCATAACTTTACATTTGGGTACATTGGGTATTACATAACCAAGAATGTCTTTCGTTATGTTACATACATTTCCCCAGAATGAGTTAAGTTTACGACTTTCCCAAAAGATATGTGGTCATTGTGTAAATTTGGGTGCATGTTTTTACATTTTTCCCAGTTGTATCTGCTTGGCCGGTACTTGATGCTTAGATTCAGAGGCTAGGTTGCCTTGCATCCAAAACCATCCTAACCCCCGTCTACAAAATCACAGATCTGATAACATGTACTGCTCACAAAAATTAGGGGATATTTCAAAATGAAAAGTCCCAAAATGAAATATCCCCCATTTTTTTTTGGTAAATGCAAACTTGCCAGTGATCAAGACTGTGCTTGATCCAGGATAGTAGCTACAAAAGTTACTGAAAAGGTTTTGGATGAAATACTATAGGATCATGTTAGCCAAGTGGTGTAAATGTCAGACCTCAGATGTGACTGGTCAGCTACTATTTCATATAGTGGGGAGACTGGTTTTGATTTTTTTTTAACCTTTTACAATTGTGGGAATGATGGAGTTGCTGAATGTGAAACTCGATGATTCCAGAATAGCCACGTGCTTTGTGTTTGAACAACATGGACTACTGACATCTGGTGTTTTGTAGATTGTGAATCGTCACGGGCCTGAGGCAGACAGACATCTATTACGCTGTCTCTTTTCCCATGTGGATTTCAGCGGCGATGGTAAAAGCAGTGGCAAAGATTTCCACCAGGTAGAATATCCACCGTCTTCATACTGAATTAAGTCTGCATATCTGTCATTTAACTGTTCAGCCAGTTGTACGTGTTGTTCTGTTATACACACCTATCAAACTCATCTGCCCTTATGATTGTACTACACGTTAGGGATCAGTTCACTATGTAAAAGGGATATTTGCTCAAAACATGGGCAGCTTATGATGAATGTGTTTTTGATTTGAATAACTGATTTAAGAAGGTAATACTGCATAAATGTGGTGGTATTTTCCCCATAAAACAAATGTATAGATGCCAACAAAATCATAAGTTTATAGCTTTTGTAGTTCATTCGTTTTTATAAAAATATTGGCGATGTGCACAAACTTTAACACCTTTTTCCATAGGTTAAATGGTAAATCTTATAGAACACATTTAATTCATAATAAGAATATTTTGGCAAGAACCTTTTTATTTTAATAAATAAATTTTCATACAGAACTTGCCGTTTGGGTTCCATTACACCATTTGGTTTTGGACTGCAGTTTTATTCCCTTCTTCTCACTTCATGGTTTTTTTTGTCTTTGTTCTCCTCTCTGTTAAAGACACAGTTTCTGATCCAGGAGTGTGTGTCTCTTATCACAAAACCAAATTTCATTTCAACTCTCTGCTACGCCATCGACAATCCTCTGCACTATCAGAAGGTTTGTGTGTTTTGGCCTCACTGTTTTCCAGCTGTGTTGCAGTGTTAACATGTGTGCACTTAATTTGTTTAACAATCTTATTTTGTCTTGTTTTTTAACAGAGTTTAAAGCCATCGCCACATTTATTTCCCCAACTGAGTAAAGTTCTGAAATTAAGCAAGGTCCAGGAGGTATGTCAAATTTTGTCTTTATGAAGGGGTGCTGAGCTATAAGTTTTCAAATTTGAGCATGTCCGCTAATCAGCTCTTTGTTTGACCAGGTAATCTTTGGCCTTGCTCTTCTGAACTCCTGTAACGCAGACCTTCGTGGTTTTGGTAAGTAAATATGTTCTGTGATGATCTTACGGTTGTAGATTTAAATGCTAGCCATACTGTATTTTATATGAGCGGTTCAGTTAAGAGGCTCGTAATGCCTAACGGCCATTGCATTTTTCTTTTTACACGTTAATTTATTCTAATGTAGCTGGCACATCCAATTTCTAATTTAGATTCTGGATCAGTGTTTAAGGGTGGTTAAAGTGCTTGCATGCCACTGTTTTGACTAAGCCTGATCTTAACCCTTTCTAAGGCTGTGCGTTATTCTTTGCTCTCTGGTCGTGGCTGAAAGGATAATCCTGAAGTGTGAATTCGCTTAGCTAAATTTAAGCGAAATGAAGCAAAATCCAAGGAGTGTTAAGGGTTAACACCAACAGCTCATGGAAAAAATAGAACTCATGGAATAAATTCTGAAGTGATGCAGCAGTGGGCTGCTGCTTCTGGGTTCTCAGTGCAGCCTTTGGTCTCTGCTCTTAGGTATTTAATAAAGTAAAAATGCGACTGTCTTGAGTTTTCAAAGTCAAGGAAACGCTCATTATGAAAATGTCACAAGTTAATTATCACACAGTTGGAATCTGTTTCAAGCGCTTCTAATTACTTTTTCTAAATCATCCCTGAGACAATGGCAGCAGTCAAAGCTTTTTATTTTTTAAAATGATGAATTGCAAACTATAGTGACGCGCTGCTCGATGCATACATAAAATCTCTCCATGTTTTTTTTAATCCAGAGATGTCTAGTTATATGGACACAGGTTATGGTACTGGAATATTAATCAGAATTTTAAGTGTCCGAGTCCTAGTTCTGCCATGCTTCCACTGTTTGTTGTTTTTATTTTTTATTTTTTTGTGTTGCACTGATGCGCCTAGGTTAGATCTCAGGTGGAATGACATCTGGGTACCCCGGGTTCCACTCAGTGCAAAGACATGATTAGATGAATTGATTACGCTTATTAATGTGATCTGAGGGTATATATGACTAGTCTTTATGCAAACATTTATCAATGAAACCCTGTGGCTGAACTGGTCATTAATGCAACGTTAAATAAACAAACGCGCCATTCTTCGGCCTGTAACGCTTGGATCGCATCTTGTAAGATCACATTAGTTGTAAGTCGCTCTGGGTCAGACCTTCTGCCAAATGCTGCAGCTCATTGGTGTTCTTATGGGAAGCTTCTAACTGCAGGTTGGTCTGAATCTGATTTAGCCACTGTTCTGTGTTCTGACAGCTGCTCAGTTTATAAAGCAGAAGCTACCTGATCTCTTGCGATCATACGTGGACGTTGACCTGGGAGGGAGTCAGGAAGGTGGCTTCCAGGACATTGCCATAGAGGCTCTGCATCTGCTGCTTTCGCACCTTCTGTTCGGGCAGAAGGGCTCCAGCGGAGTCGGGCAAGAACAAATTGACGCTTTCCTCAAAACACTGTGCAGAGGTAAGTGGCGATGCTGATAATGCTCATGTTAATGTGCTGTTGTGTAAGGGGCCTCACATGGTCCTATGCTTAAGTTCTGTGTAAGTCTGTCTGGAGTGTTTCATACAAGCAGAACTTAGTCAGTGGTTAATTTAATTGTAATTGATATGTGGCCCAGATCACGGACCTCAGAAATCAGGTTTTTACTGTTCATTGAATGTTTGTGGTTCATCTCTCAAATCTTGCGTTCTGCATGTAAAAGTATCTACATAAGAGAAGCATTTATACATTTGAAAACCAACTTTTGTGCAATGTCTCTTAAAAATGCATAAAACTTTGTATTAAAAAGGTTCTGGTAATCATGATGCTTCAGCAGCCCTCTGTCAGAAGTCACAATGAAACAATATTATTAAAATTTTACCAAAGAAGTACCAAATGTGATTTGTTGAAACTTTCACTGTACCGTGGACATTTCATACCAAAACTACAAATTGAATATGAGAACTGTAAAAACTGTGTAATTAACACCGTTAGATTTTTCACTCGTGCACCAGCCCAAATTCAGAGAGTAAGCCATGTGGTTTCGTTACATTGCTGCTCTTGTTGTTCTTCAGATTTCCCGCAGGAGCGCTGTCCTGTGGTGCTCGCACCACTGTTGTACCCTGAGAAACGGGACATTCTCATGGACAGGATCCTGCCTGACTCTGGAGAGTTAGCCAAGACCATGATGGAGAGTTCCCTTGCGGACTTTATGCAAGAAGTTGGCTATGGCTTTTGTGCAAGGTAGTTTTTAAATGTCTATACTGGTCCTTTGTCTATCCCCTCCAAAATGTGTGCTGGCACTGAAGATGTTGCATTTCTCGTTTTCTCTTTTCAGTGCTGATGAGTGTAGGAACATAATCCTACAGTATGGGGTGCGTGAGGTGACGGCCAGCCAGGTGGCCAGAGTACTGGGCATGATGGCTCGTACTCACTCTGGTCTTTCTGATGGCATCTCTCTACAGGTAAGAAACTGTCAAATGTTACTGTTTGCGCCATGTTCAAATCGAACTTCTTGCTGATTCATTCTGTCCTACTGCAGTCCATCTCAGCTCCAGGCAGTGGTATCTGGAGTGACGGGAAGGACAAGAGCGACAGCTCTCAACCCCACACCTGGAATGTAGAAGTTCTGATTGATGTTGTTAAGGAACTTGTAAGTTTTGGGTTTTTTTTGTTTTTGTTTTCTGCTATTTGACCTGTAATTTCCATCTTTTAAACCCATTTTGCCGTAACATGATTTAGGGATTTAAAATTTGAGTTTTGTTATAATTGATTAATTTCCTTTCAGAACCCCAATCTGAATTTCAAGGAGGTCACTTATGAGCTGGACCATCCAGGCTTTATAATTCGGGACAGTAAAGGGCTGCAGATGGTGGTGTATGGTATCCAGAGGGGTCTGGGGTTGGAAGTTTTCCCTGTGGATCTCATCTACAGACCATGGAAGCATGCCGAGGGACAGGTAATGGTGATGCTAATAAGTTGTTTTGGCCAGTTAATGGGACCAAAGCATAGATGCTACTTAAGTTTCTTAAGGTAACTGGACTTAAAATGCATATCTGATTACCCAACTCCTTTCATCCACGAATGAACTACTGTAACCGCCCCTGCCAGAAATATGGCCAATGAACTGCCTTGCTGTTAAACTGCTTTTCCTTACTTTATTTTAGTAGTGTAATGAGGAAAACCTAGTCATAAGAACCAGTAATATTGAACAGCAGGAAAACAGACGGGACCAAAATATATACACACAGTGCTGTATCAGTCATGCAGTACTGTCCAAAAGTCTTAGGCCACCAGATAATGTTTTTAGCTGTGATTTCTCATATAAAACTGTTGAATATTGGACACAAATTTAAGTTTTATTCGGCACGCCATAGTACTCTTATCTACTTATCTTTAGTCCAACCTTTGTGAGCCTTAATGTAGCCTTTTCACCTTGTTCCCTTTCCGAAAAAGTGCATTCTTGGTTGCTACCATTCCATAAAGACTATTGGTCTCTGTGTCAATGTTAGGGTTCACAGATTTGTGAAGGTGTAGCTCATATGCTGTTATTCAGACAGATGTATACAGTATAGAGTTTTCTGGTTATAATTCCTCAAGTTGAAGCAAACGGATGTTTAACAGTGCAGACTTGTCATTCTGATCGATGTTGGTTAATGCAATCTTTCTAATACATTGCTCTCTGTTCCTTCCAGCTCTCCTTTATCCAGCAGTCGTTGATGAGTCCAGATGTGTTCTGCTTTGCAGACTACCCCTGTCACACTGTCGCCATCGACATTCTCAAAGCTCCACCTGAAGATGACAACAGGGAAATCGCCACATGGTTTGTACTGGCACAAAATCCCCCTGATGTTTGTTCATTCCATGCCTCTTTCTCAAGTGCTTCCTGAGAAACAAATGCTGAATCAGAAAACAAACGTACTAGAATTGACATAGTGGATAATGTTTGTAAGGAACAAGGTGGTTTGGCAGATTTGCACTTGTAGGATTATTTTTTTTTTTTCTCTGACCAGCTGAGAGAACTTTACCAACAATCATTATTAGTGCAGTTTGTATAGCGCCTCTCTGAAGCTTAGTCACTGAACAGCAGAAAACAAAGAAACTGGCAGAGGCGAAACGTTTTTGGTGAAATGGCAATGTTTTTTGTAGATGGTAGAGAGAATAGATGTTTAGAATTCGAATGTGGACAGAGGACCTGTCAGGCTGAGGCGGTGAGGTTGCTTGCTGTGGCGCAATAACACTAAAGAACCAGTCACGCCTTGTGGTAACTTTGTGTGGGTGCAGATGGCTCATCAGAGGGGCTCGGAGGGAGTGCAATGGGTGGGTCAGAAACAAGACCAAGAACGGCGTTGTGAAATGAGAAATGCTTTAGAGCCGGTTGTTGCCTCACAGCTCCAGCATCCCTGGTTCAAGTTACTTAAAGTAATTAGTTTAATGTGTATGTCCATTAGATAAGCAGTCTGTAAATGCTGTTCATGGGAGCTAGCTAATAAAAAATGCAATCTCGTACAAAAATCACAAATTGACCTTTTTGCTATTATTCTAAAGCTCGGATTAAATTTTTTTTTTTTTATTGCTTTATTACAATGGAGCATTGTCCAAAGGCCATTCCCAGATTGAGCAAGCCTAGAGTAACAGTGGAAAGGAAACTCCATAAATGTTGAAGGAAGTATTTTGGGAGGACCAAGACTCAAAAAGGGACCTGTCCTCCTTGGGTGGCTTGGATGTTAATTGAAGCATCATTAGTGTCTCAGAAAAATGACTTGTCACACCCTTTTGGATCTATATATCCGGTCACAGTTTCTTTAATGATGATTTTTAAGAATTTGAGCAGTAAATGCAGCATTTATCCTTACTCCAAGATTTCTTCTGTTATTCTGCAGGAAAAGCCTGGACCTAGTGGAGAGTCTGTTACGCCTGTCAGAGGTGGGCCAGTATGATCAGGTCAAGCAGCTCTTCAGCTTCCCCATCAAGCACTGTCCAGACATGCTGGTGCTGGCACTGCTGCAGATCAGCACATCCTGGCACACGCTGCGACATGAGCTCATCTCCACGCTTATGCCCATATTTCTGGGCAACCACCCCAACTCTGCCATCATCCTGCACTATGCTTGGCACGGCCAGGTAAGACTTTGTTTTTTCAGTTTGTGCATGTGTTCATTTGAGCACTGTATATATGAGCTTACCACACTGCTCAAAAGTTAGGGGATGTGTATTTATGGGACATTTCATTTTTAAATATCCCATAATTTTTGTGTGCAGTGTATGTGCAGCGAACTATGTATGTGCAGCTAGTGTGTTATGGTTCTGTGGTAGTTACCTGAACGGTTAGAGACCATGTGCAAGTCATGTAGGGGGACTTATAAATGTGCTTACCATTGTTTACACTGACTGGTTGCTTTCACTGTCGCTTTATTAGGGACAGCTGGACACGTACACATCGATGCAGTTTTCTAATCAGTTGTGGTAGCAGTGCAGTACATAGTCATGCATTTGTCAGGTAGCTTGAGGTAATGCTCAGTCATCAGGAAGGGTAAATGTAATCTGAATGATTTTGACTGACTGAAGTTGTTGGTGCCAGATGGGCTGGTTTGAGTATTTCTGTACTGTTGAGCTCTTGGGATTTTCTTGAGTATACTCAATGTTACAATAAAGACACCAGTGATGTTGCAGAATGGCCAGATTGGTTCAAGCTTTATTGAAAAGCCATGGTAACATAGCATCTCAGGATGCACACCATTTCAAACTTTGAGGCAGATGGGTTGCAACAGCAGAATGCCATGTCAGGTTCTGCATCTGACAGCAAAGAACATAAAGCTGAGGCTGCATTGGGCACAAATGAAAACTGGTCTAATGTAACCCGGTCTAACCGTTCTACTGAGTCACACAGTGTAGGATCAGAGTTTGGCATCAACACGAATCCCAAACTTGCCTTGTCTACAGACCAGGCTTTTGGAGGTAATGTAATGTCTTATTGGGTTTTTTTTTGCACTCTTTGGCTTTGTTCACACAGCAGGCACTGTCCCAAATTCACATTTTGTTCTAGATCGGACATCTGTCTGAACGGTTCACGCTCATACAGTCGTGAGATCTGTTACCTTGCTAGACTACCACTGAAAACCTCTTACTGCTGTCATTTCCATTCTCAAAACACATTTATGGCGAGTTGGAATGACGCAAGTGGCATGAATTCTGATCTCAACATTCTCATTCAGGTCGCAGGGCCACGTCTGATCTGTAACCAGTTTTAGACCACATGAAAGTAGCTCAGATCAGGTTTGAAAAGATCAAATTTGTGTGCACACAGCTCTGGAACAAAACAAGATATGGGTAATAAAACCTGATTTGAGCCTCGTAATGTGAACATAGCCATAGCTTTGTTGTCGTAGCCTACTTGAGAATTATGACCATAGGCTTTCAGTATGAACTTGCACCATGTCTCAAGCAAATCTAAAACTGGTCTCTGTAACATTTCCAGTCAGCAGATATGAAAACTATTTGACCTTTGGGACATGATAAAATGCAAGAACTTGAACAGGTGCTTAAAATCTGTGAGTTTACAAACTTTACTTGAGAACCAGTGACTCAGCTCGGGACCTGCACGCTTGAGACTCTTCTTATACCTCGTGTTTTAAGGCTAGTTGTGGGGGAGGAGGAGTTTGTATTGTCAGAACACAACAAAACTGTGTGTTTTATCTTAGGGCCAGTCGCCATCTATTCGGCAACTCATCATGCACTCTATGGCAGAATGGTACATGAGGGGGGAACAGTATGATCAGGCCAAGCTCTCTCGCATCTTGGACGTGGCTCAGGACTTGAAGGTGCAGATGCTGGTTTTCCTCATTACATTCCAGTGGGTCCTCGAGATGAACATTTGCACTGACCTGCTGGCTTCTGTTTGTTTTTCAGTCTCTATCAATGCTGCTAAATGGTACTCCATTTGCCTTTGTCATTGACCTTGCTGCACTTGCCTCTCGCCGCGAATACCTCAAACTCGACAAATGGCTGACTGATAAAATCAGAGAGCACGGGGTAAGTGCGCGTACGCATCGCTTGATAGAAACGCTGGTCGGTCGAATGCGGAGACTCTGAAGCTTCTGTCTTCTTTTAGGAGCCTTTCATCCAAGCGTGTGTGACGTTCCTGAAGAGACGCTGTCCCACCATCATGGGAGGTCTAGCGCCAGAAAAGGATCAGCCCAAAAGTGCACAGCTGCCTCCAGAGACACTGGCCACTATGCTGGGGTGTTTACAGTCCTGTGCAGGGTAAGGATGAAGTCTGTTGTTCTGCTCGCTCACTTGGTAACTGCAGTGTACAGGATGAGTCAAATGTCACAGGACACATCGCGTGCTGCGTCGTGGACTTTTCATAAAGGATCCCAAAACCATTGTTGAGATTTCTTTGTCGGTAGTGGTGTTCGTCCACTACGTGGCTTGTCATCCACAGTCCCGGTGAAATTGGTTATCTTTCTGGGTGTCGGTTGTTGTAGTCTCCGACTATGGTACGGCAGTTGTTACCTGGACATCAGAATCATCAATTCCATCTTTATCTTTAGGTCCATCTTATCAATGATTGCAGTAGTCGTTTTCTGAGACAATTCTGGTGGTCTTTGATATGCTACCTTCCCAGTGCAAAAAACTTGCCCTTGATCCAATATGGTGGCCATGTTCTAGCCTAAAAGTTCATAGCCTAAAAGATAGGCCCCCTCACCCATTACTTTCTAGGATATTCAGATATCATTTCTTTTTCTTGTTTCTGAAATAATAGGTTGTCCTGTGTCTTTTGACTCATCATGTATAATGTGGGTTAAGCTAATTTAAGCTGAATTTGCTGGAAAGTTCATTCTAACTCCAGGCTGTGGTTGCACAGAAGGGACGGAAGGGAAAAGCCAAAATTATTTGGCTAAAACCTCAAGTTAATGGAACAGCTCCACACTGGTTGCAGTTGTTAGTGTAATAAGCTATTATGATATTGTGCAACTACAGTAGATTAAACTTATCAGTATATTAAACTAATTTGTCTTGAGTAGATGGAATTAATTTCCATTGTTCCTTATGAGAGAGTTCCTCTGCTCAGTTTTCTGTACTCGACAAGCATTCTGGAACAAATGAATGACATGAACCACTCTGAAGTACCACTCAAGTTATTCGTTATCTCAGAAAATGATATTTTGTGACTCGTTTCTTCTCTGATTTTACTTTTAAATCAGGAGTGTCTCTCAAGAACTGTCGGAGACTATCCTGACCATGGTGGCCAACTGTAGCAATGTGATGAACAAGGCTCGGCAGCCTCCGCCAGGTGTGATGCCAAAGGGGCGCGCACCTAGCACAAGCAGCTTGGACGCCATCTCCCCGGTAGGATTTGGCATGATTGCATTTTTGTGTTTAAAAAAAGTTTTTACGTTGGTAGAACTTTCTTCTATACTGCTCACAAAAATGATTGGAAATTTGTGATCAGCACCATTAGTGTGACGTCGTCATAAGCTTGCTGTCCATGACATGCAGAGCAGTGTATTTAATGTTATGACTGGTTGGTATAGGCACTTCCAAAATGTGTGGAGGATGGGAGTAAACGATGAGTAGAACACAAATTTGGATTTAAATTTCTTTTGCATGCGGAATTTAAGTTGTGCAGCGGATTTTATTTGTTTTTTTTATCTTTATTGATGGTCATGACATCAGTGTTCATAGTTTCCTCACTACTGTGATGCAGGTGGACCCTCTAACTGCAATGGGTTCCCTAAATCTGAGCAGCTCAGCCACCTCTCACCCGCAGAACATGCAAGGCTTTCCCACGCAACTAAGCTCGGCCTTCAGCAACCCTCAGTCCCCTGCCAAGGCCTTCCCCCCTCTGACTAACCCCAATCCCAGCAACGCGTTCAGCGCCATCAGCGGCCTGTCCTCCCAGATTCCAGGTACAATCTAAAATCTTTAAATGCCGGTTAAAGCTAAAGGCTTTTTTGTTATTGCACTTTAATGTACTCATTTTTTTTCCACTTTGAGCTTGCACAAGATAATTTATTGTTTTTATTTATTTTAACTTTTGTTTACTGACATGGATATTTTGGCTGTAATGCCATTCAACCCTTAAGGCAATTGCCTGTAATTTAGTGTTTTGGATATTACAACATATCTACATGAGATCACACATGCTATAGATTTTTTTTAAACAGTTTTCTGGGAGACCCTTGGCTATTCAAATTTAATCAATTTTATATGTGAATGTGTAATGTGCAAATATGTCCACCCCTAAAAATATAATGAATTAATTCAGTGTTAGAAACAATTTAATAACCCACAATCAAAATCCTTATCTAAGCAATTCCTGTGATGTGTAGTAGCGTGTTGTTTTTTTTTGCAAACAAAAGATTCCCCTACATTTTAAAGGCAAAGGAAGTTTGATTAAGGAAATGGCCAGATAAAATATAATACCAGAATTGTAACTGGCCATTTCCTTAATCAAACTTCCTTTGCCTTTAAAATCTTGTTTGTAAAAAAAAAAAAAAAACAAAAAAAAACAAACACACCATCACAGGAATTGCTTAGAACTGATAAGATGAGGATTTTGATTGATGTTGGCCCTATGTTGTTTAGGGCCAATACAACTACTGTTTAGAATTGGGTCTTTCTCTTTGCTGTTCAACTGAACAAGGACATTTACATGCACTTAGTAATCTGATCGTAGTCTGATTTCTGCTGCATACTTTGATGCATACTTTGATCTAGAGGCTGGATGTAGACTCAAGTCACTGACATCCACTACCCTTTTTTACATATTATTTTGGAATGTTTTGGCTTATCTGAATCTCGGCATAAGCTAGAGAAATTTGGCTAGGTTTTTTTTCTTTTTCTTTTTCCATTAGAATTTGTTTTTATCTGAAGCTCGGTTGCTTGAATCCAGTTGAACAGGTTTTTTAATCTAATCTGCACATACAGGTCCGTTGACTTCAGGCAGCTTGAGTGGGATAGGTTCAGGCCTGGGCATGCCAGCGGTGAGCAGTGACCCCTTCGGCCCGAGGAAGATGAGCACACCAGGGCTGAACCCGCCAACCTTCCAGCACTGTAGGTCTTGTTAGTGGCGATAAGTCTTAATGCCTGTTGCTGCTGTTTTTATCTTTTTTTTGTTTTTTTAATTTGAACACCCTAAATAAGGCATGTATAAATCATTTGGTTTGAGCAATTGTATTTTAGTATTTGTAATGATTTTTTTCCTTTTTTCACTCACTATAAAGCATGCACAATTTGAAAATGAAATACAGATAGTTACAACATTTAATCTTTTATTCAGCTCTTTAAACACTGGTTAATTTGTTAAATATGGGTTGGATTTCTAGTCTGTTGTCTAGTGACACCCTGTTTATTTATACCTGCTACTTAATCTGCATTTAATACTACCTCTGGTGCAAGTGTTTGAAAACAATCTGTACGTTCTCTTTTTCCTAGCTGACCTCTCTCAGGTGTGGCCCGAGGCCAACCAGCACTTTAGTAAGGAGATTGACGATGAGGCCAACAGTTACTTCCAACGCATTTACAACCACCCGCCTCATCCCACCATGTCTGTAGATGAGGTGAGGCTGTGCCCAGCATCTTTTGTGGTCAGGGTTGGTACCTGCCGCACTATGTAACTGCAATAGTCAAGTCAATTTATTTCTATAGCGCTTTTTACAATACAATATTGTCACAAAGCAGCTTTACAACAGAGGTTTGATGCCATACAGAATTATAGTGTAAGAATTTAGTATGAGAGTCATTGTGATACAGCTTACGTGGTGTACATGATTTTTGGATTCTTTATGCTGAACATAACCTGGCTCACTTCCGAAAAACTCAAACATTTTAAACAAGCCCGACACCCTCTTACATCTAGTTTGTCACAGACCAATCCCTCACTGAATTTACTTGTACTAGGGATATTGCAAGACTGCCGCTTTATTCTTTTGAGATGATTTCCCATCATGCTTTTGGTGAATACAGTGTTGGTCATATACCTGCTACATGGTTACAATGGGTTTTATTTAGTCAGTATTTTTCACCACACAGTTACGTAACTTTGTGCGAGCCAGTGCTCACGACTTGCATTAATACAGTATTAAACATGCTTGTTTTTTTTTTCGGAATGTCCAGACTAGAAAGACACCTAACGATTGCAACGGCATGATTGCGCAATTTCGACTCGGTCCTTTCTGACTTAAGAAATTTGCCTCACTTAAATTGATTGGTGTAAGGCTGGCATTACTCAACTCTTATTTCAGTGCAGTATAGAGTGGTAAATCTGCTCTCGTCGCTAATTTTGTTCCTGTTTGCTTATTGTTTAACCGAAAACGACGAGTTCAGAATTTTTCCCATAAAGAATAATGTTGAATGAATCCATTCCAGAACATCCAAACTAAGGCATTATATGCGTTAATAAAGTTATTGTTCAGGAGCTCCCTGCCTTACAAAGGGGTTACATCCCAACAAATCCATATGTATCATGACCTGATAAGTTTATCATTTATACTTTAGCATAGCAGAGTTTAGCTTATTATTTAAAATACTTTACATTAACCAACAGTTGGCAAAAATCATTGACACACAGATTTTCTGGGAGTGTCAAATCTTGTGCAAGTTGGTGAGTAATGGATTGAAAGTGAAAAATAAAAACAAAACATTTCTGTGACATGCTCTTATTGGTGAACTCTGGGTTAGCAGCACAGCCTGAATGTGATCTTAATTTCCCTTTGGTTGGCTGTATTATTGAACCTCTAAGACCTCTAGTACTATAGATGTAAAAAAAATAATTAAAATTAAGAAAAAATGTACGCTTCACTGAAAAACGGCTTTTGAGAGACTGAATCTCTACGTACTGAATCATGAATAGTTTCAGCTGAACCCAGTACATGTTTAAGCAAGTGTACCGAGCCAAAGACGCAGACAGAGACATTTCTTTTCGAAGTGCGACGAGAACGACTTCAGACGTGGTAGAGAACAGGGATACCACTGTACTTGTGATCATCTTAGTCTGTCATACTTCATCACAGGTCCATTTAAACTTTAAACAGTTAATATAAAAATGTTCTCGTAACAATGTCTCTCAGGTGCTTGAAATGCTGCAGAGGTTCAAGGACTCGACCATCAAGCGGGAGCGCGAGGTGTTCAACTGCATGCTGCGAAACCTGTTTGAGGAGTACCGCTTCTTTCCTCAATACCCAGACAAAGAGCTGCACATTACTGCTTGTCTGTTTGGCGGCATCATCGAGAAGGGGCTGGTCACGTATATGGCTCTTGGGCTGGCCTTGAGATATGTTCTGGAGGCATTACGTAAGCCCTATGGCTCCAAAATGTATTACTTTGGTATTGCTGCACTGGATCGGTTTAAGAATAGGTAAAGTTTTCTTTTGATTAACTTTATCATGCAGTGTCCTCCACGTAAGGATTTGATTGTTTAAATTTATTTTTTTTTTTTCATTGGCAGATTGAAGGATTATCCACAGTATTGTCAGCACTTGGCATCTATAGCTCATTTTCTGCAGTTTCCCCACCACTTACAGGAGGTAAATGGGTTTCTTCTGTTTTTACTCTTGCTCCTGTTTTAGTCAACACCAAAAGAAGCCTTGCAAGCTTTATACCGTGTAACTTTTATAATCCCAGAAAAAAATAGTTTCAGGCTGCAAAGTCTCATTTTAAAAAATCTGGTATAAATATTTTAGACATCAAATATGTGATAAAAGCTTACTTGCAGTGTTGAGAATTTTTTGGACACCTTATTTTAAACAGACTGAAATGACTATAGAAAAGCATAGGTTAATTAAAGCTGGCGCAGAAAAACTAGTTATCTGCTATTATTTAGTAGTTTATTAATTATCACTTATACCATTTTAAGTTTATTAATCAGTTATTCTTAAGTGAAATGCGTGCAGAAATCATTGTTTACACACAGTCATACTCTTACATTTACATTTTAAGGCATTTAGCAGATGCCCTTATTCAGAGTGACTTAGTCTTACAGTCCAAGCAGTTGTGGTTTAAGGCCTTGCTCAAGGACCCAATTGTGGCAGCTTGGCAGAGGTGGGATTTGAACCCTGGACCTTCTGGTTCAGAGTCCAGTACCTTAACCGCTAGGCCACCACAATACTATTGCTAAAACAATAATTAATGGTGACTTTTGCACAGTAAATATTATTCTAAATTACTTTGTGTAGTTGTTATTCATTGTTTCCACTGAATTGTTGCACAATTTTGGCTTCATTAAACTAAATTCAAATCTAGCAATACATTGTCATGCATGATACATTTAATTGTGCTGACTGTGTAAAATGTTTGAGCATTACAAAACTGTTGTAGCGTGAACTTGCTGTTATTGATTGTATCCGTGTTCCATGTTTTGTTTGTACAGTATATTGAGTATGGACAGCAGTCACGTGACCCTCCGGTGAAGATGCAGGGCTCGATAACCACACCAGGCAGCCTGGCGCTGGCTCAAGCTCAGGCCCAGTCTCAACCCCCCAAAGCCCCCCAGCCTGGTCAGGCCAGCACCCTGGTGACAACCACGACCACCACCACCACCGTCGCCAAAACTAACACCATCACCAGGCCCACTGCAGTAGGTTTTAAGAAGGATGTGCCAGTGAGTAGTCTTCATAGAATGTGTGCATGCTGAAGTCAATGAATTGATTTCAATCTGGGCACAAGGCATTGTTTTTGTTTTGCTGAAAAAGCGTTGACGATCCCTAATCCTGTTCTTTGTGGTGAGTGGAGCCACACATCCCTTGAGGTTATGTAACATTTTGCTTGTCATCCACAGCCTTCAATAAACACCACAAACATTGACACGCTGCTGGTGGCTACAGACCAAACCGAAAGGATTGTGGAACCTCCAGAGAATGTGCAGGAGAAGATAGCGTTCATCTTCAACAACCTGTCCCAGTCCAACATGTCTCAGAAGGTACAGATACGAACACTGGCCTATTTCAATTTTAAAAACAAACAAATGTACCAGTGTCGGTTGTATTTTATACAGCACGCAATCATAGCGCTGACAGATTTCTCTCTTTGATCTTGCTGTGTGTAAGGTTGAAGAGCTGAAGGAAACCGTGAAAGAAGAGTTTATGCCCTGGGTATCTCAGTACCTCGTGATGAAGCGAGTCAGCATTGAGCCAAATTTCCACAGCCTTTACTCCAACTTTCTTGACACACTGAAAAACCCAGAGTTTGTCAAAATGGTGTTAAATGAAACGTACAGGAATATTAAGGTAATGTTTTTTGCCACTTTTTAAGCATTTCACATTAAAAAACAACAACAAAAAAACCTTAATCTCATGGTTAATTTGTATTGTTTTTTTAGGTTCTCCTCACATCTGATAAGGCAGCTGCTAATTTCTCAGATCGATCTCTACTGAAAAACCTGGGCCACTGGCTTGGCATGATCACCCTGGCTAAAAACAAACCCATCCTTTATACTGTGAGCATATTAAAGCTGCAAAGGCCTTGAAGCATATAGTCTGTGTTGCTTGTTAAACGTGTTGCTGACGTTTTGTTACTGTGCAGGATTTGGAGATAAAGTCTCTCTTACTGGAAGCTTATGTGAAAGGCCAGCAGGAGCTTCTCTATGTGGTGCCCTTCGTAGCTAAAGTCCTGGAGTCCAGTCTGCGGAGTGTGGTAAGCTTCTAATTGCTCAATCTGCTTTAGTGGGACTCATCTATTTAGTTATTTATTCAGAATTTTATTACTAGTTAAAGTGTTGGTAATGATTTATATTGTATTATTTACTTAATTTTACCCAAGGAGGATGGGTTCCTTTTTAAGTTTTTCTTCTATATTCAGGGAGTTTTTCCTTGTCACTGTCACCCATAGGCTTGCTTAATTTGGGATTGGCCTTTTCAGATGATATAATATTGTAAAGCAGCTTTGAGACAATGCTCCATTGTAAAAAGTGCTATATAAATAAATTTGACTATAAAAGGAACCAGATGCTGATGAAATTCTATAGATTTTATAAAGAAATTTAACATTACTGGTTTATTGACAAAATCAACTACAGAATTGGTCTAAGATTGTTTGCATTTTCATTTTTACAGGAGGATCACTTGAACAGATTCTCAGGTGCAGCAGTCTGCTGGTGCACTACAGATATTTTACGGCGTTCTAGCCACAGTTACTGAGCTCAGACATTATAGCTGTCATAAACCGTTTTAATGCTATTGAAGATGAGGTCTATATGGTTATCCTTTGGGGGTAGGGGTGGTGTATTCTGTTATAAAACAAGTGTGAAGCTGAAACAAAAAACAAATGAAGTGTAGAACTGATTCTTTGTCTAATTTACCATTTTTGCATAAATTGTGAAAAGTCACTTGCATGCAATGTAACGTCTGAATTGCTTAAATAACTGAGCTTTATTACTAAGGAGACCAGTAAATATTCAAGCCCTCCCCAAAAAATGTAATCTGTATTCTTCTTTTGACACAACACTCAGATGTGACCCTTGTGAATCTTAATTACGGTTTATTTTTTAGGTTTTCAGACCACAGAACCCTTGGACCATGGCTATCATGAATGTATTGGCTGAGCTACACCAGGAACATGACCTGAAGGTGAGTTCAATCATTGATGGCTTTGTGTAAATATTAGAAAGCTTGTGAGATTGTTTGGTATGAAAAACCGACACGTGCAAAAATGAATGAATGATGGCTGTGGATATGGAGGGCTTGACTTCAGGTTGGTTTTGGGGGGAAATCAAAAGATTTGCTGCTATACAAAATGTGTGTAGTCCATTAAAAACCAGTTGCGATTTAAAGCTAACGCTTTTATTCATGCCCTCACACTAGGGCTACACGATTAATCGTATTTTTATCGTAAAAAAATCTTCAAAAAGCGAAAACGTAAGTGAGGAAGAACTGGTTCCAAAAAAGGGAGGCATATCTGTAGTCTGGGAATACTT
>JAUZSU010000363.1:0-12626 GCA_034780255.1 Parotocinclus maculicauda
GTCTTTTTGTTGTTGATGATGAGGTTTGCGCACATGTCAGGAGGAATTTTAGTCCACTCCTCTTTGCAGATCATGTCTAAATCATTACGATTTTGAAGCTGTCGCTTGGCAACTCAGACTTTTAGCTCTCCCTATAAGTTTTTTATGGCATTAAGATCTGGAGACTGGACCACTCCATGACCTTAATGTGCTTACTTTTGAGCCATTCCTTTGTTGCCTTGGCTGTTTTGGGTCATTGTTGTGCCACACGGCTCCATCAATTCTCCCATTGATTCAGTAAAGTAGTCCTGTGCTCTTAGCAAAGAAACACAGACAAAACATAATGTTTCCACCTCCATGCTTGACAGTGGGGACGGTGTTCTTTGGGTCATAGTCAGCATTTCTATTCCTCCAAACATGGGGAATTGAGTTAATGCCAAAGAGCTAATTTTTTTTATCTCATCTGACCACAGCACCTCCCTCCTCCCAATCATTCTCAGAATTATTCAGGTGTTCATTGGTAAACTACAGACAGGCCTGCACATGTGCCTTCTTAAGCAGGATTTTAATCCATTACGTCGTAATGTGTTTCATGGTGACTGCGGTCCCAGCGCCATGAAGATCTGAAGATCTGAAGATTATTCTCATCTCAGGTTTCTCATCTTCCTCGCGATGAAGGATACCCCACGAGGTGAGATTTTGCATGGAGCCCCAGATCGAAGTCGATTAACAGCCATTTTGTATTTCTTCCATTTTCTTACAATGGCACAAACAGTTGTCTCCTCCTAACCCAGCCTTTTACTTGTGGTTTTGTAGCCCATTCTTGCCTTGTGCAGGTCTATGATCTTGGCCCCTGACATCCTTGGAAAGCTCTATGCTCTTGCCTATGTTGGAGAGGTTAAAGTCTGACTGATTAATTAAGTCTGTGGACAGGTGTCTTTTATGCAGGTGACAATTTAAGACAGCTGTCTTTAATGCAGGTAACGGATCCAAACTGGTTTGTAGGAGTCAGAACTCTTAATGTTTGGTAGAGGATCAAATACTTATTTCTCTCTGCAGAACGCAAAATAAATGTTTTACAATGTTATTTTTATTTAGATATTCTGTCTTTTACTGTTAAAATAAACCTACCCGTAAATACACTTTTCATATATTTGTAAGTGGGCAAACTTACAAAATCAGCAAGGAAACAAATACTTATTTCCTCCACTATATATCCAATTGCCAGTTATTACACATAAACAAATACTTCCTTTAACAAATGGAATTATTAAGACTATTTATGCTCTATGATGTTACGAAGGTTTGTTTTCTTGGTTGTGTTGCACAAAAATATGCTTCAGTTTGTAATCCCAGGAGAAAATCTAGCTATAGCTAGCTATATGAAATGGTATAGTAATCTAATCTGTCACTAAATTACAGTACTTGCAACAACACAGTGTTTTTCTTTGTGCCAGGTTAAATTATTAAATCTTAAAACAATCCCTCCTACGCTAAGGGAAATGGTACCTAGAGGGGATGTTTGGAAGGATTACAAATAATTATGTGGAACTACAATTGTAGGCGTGCAAAATGATTCTGTACACCTCAAAATGGCTTTCTAACTGGGAACCAAATCGTGAATTCATGAGATGGGCAAACCTAAAAAAATATTTAAGGTTCCAGCAAGCTGAAGATAGTCACAAACCTTACTGAAAGGCCTGGTGAGAAAGTACGTGTAAATTATTGACGAGATACCAAAGGAGGTTGTTTTCTCACCATGTCAGAGACAGATTCAGGCCAAGTGGCTCAAGTGAAACATTCATGCAATGATTACAGTCAAGCAGAGAAACATAATATTTAATGCAAAACCCCTCTGGAGACAAAGACCACCTTACTTCTGTTATTCTAATTGGCACTGAATGTGATTGTGTGTTGTTTTCATGTATATCTAGAATACAAATAACAATTGGCATTAAGAGGTCAAATTAAAAACATCATCTATAAACAAAGCAGACTAGTATTCTACATATAATATTACAAAACAATAACGTTAAAGAAACCATACTGATTTTTTTTTCTTTTATTACAGACTGAGGCCACTGAAATTAGAAGATTTTATTATCTAACTTCTCATTTTTAAGTAGACCCTGAGCATACTTTCTCATCTAAATGCTATTACCCGTGACAACATTAATAATTTATTGTGACCCAACTGCATTAGTACTAGATTTCTCTCTTTATAGTGTGGACATACTCACTGGCTAAAGCCCTACTTTACAATCAGCTTGAGACTCAGCTCTAGGCAATCGCAGGAGGTTGCAGACAGATTGGGGGCTACAAAAGCTTCCTCAATGGTGAAAGTGGTTGTGTAGATCAGACTTACTTGAATATCAAACTGGTATAATGAAGTCATTTGTCGGCAAGAAGCCAAGTGTCCCACTGTCCCTGCAGCCTTCATTAGACTGTCAGTGCCCTAGCACTCATTTTTTCCTGCTATCCCTATAGAATTTAATCAGATTTAACACATACTTTTATTTGTTTTATTTAGGGCTTGTTTAGCCTTTTAAAATTAATCAAGAGCATAAATATGCATCGCCCCACAGTGTGCAATCAGGTACAAACAACCCTCGACAAACAACTCTATTAATTCAACAATAGATATTTTCAGTTAAAGAAGTACTGTAAAAACAATAAGTAACCTCATATACAGGCTTTAAGATAATAAGAATCTGCTAATATATACAGTATATGACAAGATTTGGTTCATATCGTAGCTGTATGGGAAATCGATAAATAAAGACTATATGAATTTACCGACATATTTTATCTGTATCACACTAAATGTTATTTGGTAATTTAAGGCACTGGAGCAAGTTATACTTAGATAGAAGAGGTGTGATTTAGTTGATCCTTGGAAAGCATCATTAGCTGGCTCCACTTTCCTGACAGCGTAGCTAATCCAGCTTTAACACCTGATCATTAGCTGATTTACTGCTGGAGAATGGAGCAATAATCAAGGTCAGTGGATGTGGTTTATATAATGGGGGAGTGATTGTACCTCAAGCGTGAAAGTACAGTGTGCTACAAATTATCAAAGGCCTAAAACCTTGTTTAAGTATCTGAAAAAAATAATGTATGAGATAAAATAATCAAATTTACCATTCACAGTCAGTGAGACCTCTTTCTCACCAGCCCCGACTCTTGGTACCACAGCACGGCACACATATTTTCCTGCATCCTCCTGCCTCACTGATTTCAAAGTCAGGATGTTCTCATTGCTTAGCACCTGGGGATAAAAAGTCAGAAGCTATCATGTTTAGCAGATAAGGAGAAAACACAAGTAATGGACATGTAAAATCAGAAAGCACTGATGTGGAGCTCAGCTCTGCTTTTTAATTATTAAAATCCAATTCTGAAAAAAAAAAAAAACAAGGAACTGTGAGGGAAAACTGAATGAATGGGACCGGAACTGAGCCAAGATCCCCTGCAGATGACAAAGCAGACACACAAAGAAAACATTCACAGACGAGATACACTTTCTTTTTTTTAACACTAAGACTTTGGCATGGCTGAAAGAAGCTATATGGCTGTAAATCTGCTCAAGGAAGACACCCTTAAATGGTACGGTTGATGCAGATGATACATAATTTTTTTATATAATGATTTTTGTATGGAATTATAAAGATTTAGACAAATCAATGGTTTTATCTGTCCAATTGTGCATACATGCCTATATTTAAACCCTACTACACTTACAATTAACGTCCAAAATATGTTAAATGTATACTTTCAAAATATCTGCTTATCTCTTAGTTACTCCTCCTGTTTTAAAAGGGAGTTATTTAACTATAGTAGGTTGAGCACAGAAGGAATGGACAAACAAGCGCTAGAACTGACTGGCTTTGTCAAGGGTCAAATTATTATGGCCAGGCAACTGCTTTGGAGCTTCTCTAAAATGGCATTTTTCTATTTTATGGGAATTGCAATGCAGCTTGATTAACATTCTTTCAACGGCATTGTAGAAGTTAATTACAATGATAGCAAATGCATTATTCATATTTAGTTGAAAAGGACAAAATAGATTAAGCTGAATAAGAAGAAAAAAAGAAAGCCTTTTTTCTTCTGGTAACGAATAAAGAAGGCTGTTTGAACATCAGTATCTTTAAATATACAAAAAGGAAATATTAGTGACAGTAACTGGTGTACATTGCAAATATTTAGTTAAAGTAATTCCTTTATTCTAATCTGTGAACAGATTAGCATTCTCTGATATAGTCAAGCTTTGCAGCTGAAAAACGTTTCATGAATGTAAGGGTAGAGTTGGTGGTTTTTTTTGCCAATATCTGACTCAGTCACTCCTAAGACTATGTGGGTTTAATCAGATTATTTAGGGACACGCTGCTCTTGAATTCTATGTGAATTTCATAATTAACTGAGAAACTTACCACTCCAGAGCCCCTCTTCATCCACACAATAGTGAGTGATGGGTTTCCTGTCCATGCACAATTGAACACAGCTTCTGAGCCCAGGTCCACCTGTAGAGATTGTGGTTCCGCAGCCATACGGGGACCAACTACATAAAACAGACATAATTAATATGACATGGGTCCAAACTGTGCTACTGCTGACAAGAATATGTAATTTTTTTTGTTAACTGAGTAAAATGGGAGCCAAGTTGATTATCTTCAGTAAGCCAGTGATTAGATGTCAGCTGGTACCGAGAGTTCTGTTAGAACTATGCTTAATTGTTGCTTTTTTTAAACAAGCAAGTGGCGTTCCAGTTTAATTACACAGTGATGGAAAATCTGTAGAAGAAAAAATAAAGTATTTTTTTACAGGCGGCCAACAGGGTAATGAAACAATGTAAAAGTCTGTCTAAAACTGATGGCAGCTTACTGGCAGAAATTAGTGCAAAACTAAACTATTGTGATTTATTATACAGTATATATCCATATAATGTATAGTCTTATACAGCACGTGAGCATGCTGTTATTCATCTAACAATATCACAGAAATAATTGTTTAACAGACATGTAACATACTGGCTATTTTCAATTCATTGAATTGGTGGCTCTATGCTAGAATGTACTGTAACTTTAACCATATTAGTCAATTGCATTCAATTGTGCAAAATGTATGCTGAACATCACCTATCTACTTAATTTATTACACCAAAATAAATAAAAAAAACATGTAAAATGCAGTCATTTAAGGATTTTTAATGAATTAAATTGACATTTTAGAGTATAAAATCTTTAACAGCTGGAAATGAGTTATGGTTTTGTCAAATTAATTTCCATAGATCCCACAAAATTCTAGGAAAGATTAATAAACGCCACTTAACTATCTGGTTCACTGAAAGACCCACAACTACATAACAACATAACATAATTTTATAATGGATTTATCTAAACAAATCATGTCTGTATATGCCTATATACAATTATAAACAATGCACATAAGCTAGCTAAGCTAGATTTAAATAGCTAGCTGCATTTTCTCATCACACAGTCACAACAGGCAGTTACTTATTGGAGTCTGGTTATAAGGCTTAACATTATTTTACTTAATATTTACAGTTGCTCATAAGTTTACCCTGACAGATTTGTATTTTTTTGGCTGTTTTGTTATTCATGGTTAGTGGTTGGATGATGCCATTAATTATTGAACAATTGTTTGCCCTTTTTAAATCACAATAACAACAGAAACTACCCAAATCACCCTGATCAAAGGTTTACATACCCTAATAATACAGTGTATTGCCTCCCTTAACATCAATGACAGCTTGACGTCTTTTGTGGTAGCTGTGAATGAGGCCCTTAATTTTCATGAATAATAAAGATGCCCATTCTTGGCAAAATGCCTCCAGTTCCTGTAAATTCTTGGTCCGTCTGCACATTTGAGATCTCCCCAAAGTGGTCAGAGATGGCCATTCCAGTAGGTTACACTTTTTTCTGCTGCTGTTTTGGATCATTGTCATGTTGGAACATCCAAGTGCATCCCATGCACAACCTCCGGGCTGAGGAGTGCAAATTTTCCTCCAGTATTTTCTTATAAAATGCTGCATTTATATTTTGACCAAGTTCCCTGTGCCTGTGTAGCTCACACATCCCCAAAACATCACTGACCCACCTACGTGTTTCACGTAGGAATGGATGCCTTGTTGACTCCTCTCCAAATGTAACGTTCACAGTTATGGCCAGAAAGTTTAATTGTGGTCTTATCACTCCAAATAATTTTGTTCCAGAAATGTTGTGGTTTGTCTCTGTGCTGTCTGGTATATTGTAAGCGGGAATCTTTGTGGCATTAGCGACATTCCAGCATTTAGCAGACGCCCTTATCCAGATTTACAACTGATACAGTCTTACAATCCAAGCAATTGTTGGTTAAGGGTCTTGCTCAAGGACCCAACCATGGCAGCTTGGCAAAGGTGGGATTTGAACCCTGGACCTTTTGGTCCAAAGTCCAGTTTCTTAACCACTAGGCTACCACAGTCCCACAGTAATGGCTTTCTTCTGGCCATAACCATGCAACCCTTTTTTCTTGAAGTGCCTTCTTATTGTGCATCTTGAAACAGCCACACCACTTCTTTTCAGAGAGTCCTGTATGTCAGATGATGTAATTTGTGGGTTTTTCTTGTATTCTGAACAATGTTCATGGCAGTTGTTGCTGAATTTTATTGTTGGTCTACCTGACCTTTTCTTGGTTTCAACAGAAACCCTCATTTCCCACTTCTTAATTAGAACACTGCTAATTAGCATTCTTAATTCCTTGGATATCTTTTTATATCCTTTTCTTGTTTTATAAAGTTCAACTATCTTCTCCCGCAGATCCTTTGATAATTCTTTTGCTCTCCCCATGGCTCGTAATCCAACAACATCAGTGGTAAAACTGAATAAAACGTGCAGGGCTCTGTCAGGAGCCCATAAACTCACTGACTATTTATACACACACATGAATTACAAGCAAATACATCACAGGTGAGGATGGTTACTTTTATTAATCATTTAAACCTATGTATTTAACTTTGTGTGTATGTTATAATGCCTAAACTATTCTGAAGTTTATATTATACTATTTATATATAAATATTTTGCTTCACCCACATTTGTATGTTGGCTTGCCTTCCTTTAAAGGCATTTCTGAATGTTCTGTGCTCCATATATCAAAAATGAGTTATATGTTCTGTGAAGATGTACAGAGACCTTCTAGGGCTGATTCCTATCTTTGTCTTATTTGTGCACACGTACTTTGGACTAACAGTACCACAATTTTTAAGGAGGGTCATTTAATGTAGTTATGTTTAAAAGTACATGAGGATTTATATATATTAAAATATTTTCTGCTTTTAGATCAATGTGTCTCCAGATTTAGCCTATTTACACCCTGATGCCTCAGCTCAACAACTAGAGCCCAGCAGAACAGGGTATAGTCAAGAATGAAACACGTCACCCCACACACTGCAAAGTGATAGTGCTAACTTCTACATGACCATGCTGCCCTTTTGAGGTCTATCTAATTATTTACCTGCCATCGGTTGTTTTGCAGAATATATGATTAATAAACCAAATAATTTAAAGATAACTCACAGTAGACGTCCACATTGCGGCTGATGTTTGTACTGCCCAGATAGTTGGTGACCTCACAGGAAACGGCTTCAGTAAAGAATGTATGGTCCACTATGACTTCGTAGCTGTCTCCAGACATTTCTTTGAGCACATGTCCTCCTTTTGCCCACCTGTGGAAAGTGAACAATGAAAACATTAAGTCAAGTGCTACACTCGTGTGTAATCTTTTCTAGAGATTTATAGTGAGGAAAGACTCATTAACAAGCTGAAATCCACTTAGAATGAGAATCACATTTTTATGTGATGTCAACTATGACAATGACATGCTGAGCCATCACATATTATGCCTGCATGTCTAACGCACATTAGTGTCTACTACACAACAAGAGTCAGAGTTTTTTAGATTATTTTCTGTGAAAACATCTGTCACACGAGAATCACGAAAGTCAGAGATCTCTGTTGGCCTGAGCATATTTTGGAACCTGGGTAGCTATGTGGCAGCATATACTCCCATTACATGTAGTGGAGCTATACTGGGGAAACAAATCACAAAATGACAAGTAGGTAGCACCCCCTGATGTTAGCAAATGACACACTGTACACAGCACAAAGGAAGCAGACACTAACAAATCGACACATCTCATTTATGTTGGAAGGCAGAGTCATGTGGCATCATGTCCTTTCTCCCATCCTGCTGCTGTAATGATTCTGAGAATGTCTTCCAGCTGTTGACATCTGAGCTGTGATCCATTTGTACACTACAAAGGCAAATGAATATTTGAATCTCTGTATGACACTTCACAGCAACTTGAAGTACTGTGCGCCAGTTAGCTGAGACAAGGCAGCAGAAAGTTTAAAAATGTTAGGAAAAATCTATATTTTGATGATATTTTACTAACAAAACTGTGAACTCACATTACACCCATAGAGGGAATACAGTTTGATTAAGCCTAAACACAGCAGTAAAGCTTATAAAAAATCTTTAAAAATGTGGAGAAGACAGATAATTTCTTGAAATGGTGCTATAGCTATTGCGTTGGCGGCTGAGAAACTTTTTCAGTGGAATGTGCCTGGGAACACCTGTGCTTCCAAAAATATACAAATCAGGGCAGATGGGAGTTGTGTCTCCTCAGTCTCAGACATAATTGCCCCTAGAAAAAGTGCCACAGCCTGAAACTTTCTTATGAATAATTAGAACAGCAGTCATTTGAGCTATGCCTACCAGGTTGCCTTTCCCCTCCAGAGCACATAAATTAAACCCAGTGCTATTGCACAGCCGTCTTTGTAATCAGATCAATAACTATGTGGTGTTATGATTTAATTTGGCTCTACAAAACCTTGTTATTACAGTGGGCTCTGATGAACGCTTATCAAGAACTGTTTACGAAGGCTTTTGTACAAGACCTATGCCATGTACAAGCTTAAAAAATAAATCATATTCATAGCTCTGAAGTTTCTGTCATCAGTCTCATCACCCCTAATGTGCAGCATTTGCTGATGCACTGCACCATGCTGAATCTTTCCTGCGATCTTCAAATTCCATTTCCTCTAAACCACAACTCACAAAAGGAGCATGTGATGATAACAAACAGTAACTGGAGAGCATCCCTTGAGCAGGCCTTAAGAGGCACTAAACTTGCACATGCATTATAAATGTCTCAGACCTAGACACCCTTCCAAACGTACACGATTTAAAGCACAATAAAAGGTACAGGCTAGATATTATCCTCAAACCCTTTTCTTAAAAGCACTGATTTCTAAGCTTTTAAGTGTGGCTGAATATAAGACATTTGGAGATAAACTACCATAAGCACCAGAGCTGGAAATTCAACACAATATTTTGTATGGTTCCTGTAGTTCTTGCCTTTGCTTTTAAAGCTGTACTTTCTATATTTCTGCTTCTCTATTCCTGATTTATGTATTATGCTTATAGGGAAGCCTCATGTTGACAACTATAGATTATCTTGGTATTTGTTTTGTCAGCTGACTTTATGCGTCGTCTGCTTGTGTTATTGCCACACAAAATATCCATGGTTGCAGCTGACTTTTAAGACAAATGTGTGAGTTTCTGTTTTACATCCATTAATGGATAATCTGTTGAACAATTACTATATTTTCATTTACTGTATCATATTTCTGCACAAATATATAGCAATTAAAAATGAAAATATGCCACTACACTACCCTGCACCATTGTTTTATATCATTACCAAACTGGTTTAATCTTCTTTTTATTCTGTTTTGTTCTTTTTTTTCTTCTTGTTACTATTTTTATTATGAATTAATAACTGATAGGGCAGCATGGTGGCACGGTGAGTAGCACTGCTGCCTCACAACAAGAAGGTCCTGGGTTTAATCCCAGGATGGAGCAGCCTGGGTCCTTTCAGTGTGGAATCTGCATGTCCTCTCCGTGTCTACGTGGGTTTACTCTGGGTACTCCGGTTTCCTCCCACGGTCCAAATACATGCGTGTTAGGTTAAATGGTGTATCTAAAGTGGCCCTTACTGTGTGACTGTGTGCATGACTGTGTGTGTGCGTCCTACGATGAATTTGCACCCTGTCTAGGGTTGTTCCTGCCCTTGCATCTATAGTGTGTGTCAATGTAAGGTTCAGAATATTCTGCCATTTGAACATATTAAGTAGCAAGTAGTGTCCCATGTTCATATACTGTACACTGCGGAAAACTAAATGTCAAAAGCGGACTCCAGAATAATCTGACCATACACAAAAATAATAATAGTACAGTTCTGATTTGTGTACAGTATATTTTATTATGCTCATACTAAGACATTTTAGCATCATTGTGTGTGGAGATAAGAGGTTTTTCTGTGCAGCAGCACCTATTTGATTGGCACTCACAAAACATGTGCAGAGGTAACAGTGAAGCAGAAGGGACTGTGACTGAGATGAGAGATGTCTAAGCTGCAGTATGAATGACATTTTAATATTCTTGCTAGAGCAGAGTATGACATGGGCAGATATAATTGTGTTCCTATCTGTAACTCTTAAAAAAGTTTTTTTTTTTACTATTTTTTGTACAGCATATTGTTATTATTATTATTATTATTGTTGTTGTTGTTGTTATTAACAAAAACAACAACAACAACAACAATAATAATAATAATAATAATAATAATAATAATAATAAACATATCTGTTTTAGTTTTACTAGAGCTAATTAGGCTCAGTTCTTTATGCTCAGGCCACTATATACTTTACAGAGTCTTAGATTGGGCTCTAAGCCAGATCTGTATGTTGATTTTATTCCATTTTATTCTATTTTTTCTTCCCTATTTTACACACTGTATTCTGTTCCAATGGTTCATACATCCATGGGGGATTTACTGTCACCAAAACACAAGCAGCATCTTGTGTGTCTGCATATAAAAACTCTCAGCAGACAAAGTGCACTGAACTGAGAAAGGGAAACCTCTTCATTAGCCACCTCTGAGATATCATCAGGATGCACCACATGACAAAACTTTGGCAAACAGCAACCGCAGCATAACTTCTTTTAGTCAATATCTTTTTTTTTTTTCTAATTTAGAAGTATTAGTTGGTCTTGTTTTTACTCTTCTTGCTATAACTTAACAGACTGTAGACTTTATGCTACCTATGGTAGTTGTCAAACCATGCTATAAGCAAACAACTAAATCCTGAAGCATATAATGTTTTGATACACTTCCTTAAAATGTTCCTTTTGTATCATCACAGAAAACAGCATTTTGGACACAAGAAGGAAGTTATGGCTGATGGTGGTGGTTATTTGTGAGAAATTGAGGCCATTGATTTCAAGAACAACATCAACAATAATACTTATAATAATAATAATAATAATAATAATAATAATAATAATAGGTTATGCCATATATGTGGAAACAGGAGTTGCAATCACTCTGTGGTATCTTGACAAAGGCACAAGACACAGCACTTTGTTCCACCTGATTGGTCTCAGCAAAGCAGCTGTATCTACATATGTGTCTCTGGGAAGTGTGTCAGGCATTTAAGGAACCCCTATGCCACTACATTACACTGCCAAAAAGGCACCAGGTCTAGAAGATTGTAAATGTTGCCGAGGACAGTTGGGCAGGTTTCATACAGTACAGTGGAGGAACTGACTGATTTTTGTAATGGCTCCATCAAAAATGTGTACAGAAGATTCATTCTGTTAGCACTTTGTTTTTAATTATTTGGTATTTAATGTGGTCACCTCCAAATATGTTTAGGGTGATTCACTTGCACTGCCTTGGATATGTATACACCTGTTTTTTGATGTGTAAACATATGTCCGGTCAGTTAAATTTCCCATGAATCTAAGGAACCATGCTGGAAGCTTAGGCAGCGGTAGTTTACAATGACAAAATGACTATTGATCAGGAATTGTAATATTAGAAAATCAGATAAAACCTGTGCTAATTGTTTCTGAGCACATAATTATACAGTTTTCAGTAAACATTTAAATATATACTATAATTATTTTGATTATTTTATTTGAATTATTGTGGATTTTTAATTTTTTGTTTTATTTTTAATTCAATGTCTCTCATCATTTAATTTACCAGTTACAGAATTTTTAAGGCTGGATTATCACTAGAAAAACAAGTATTTTTTAAATCTTAAAAATACAATGCTGACTGTTAACTGTGAACTTTAAGATCTATAAACTACATTAATTTTGCATTGTTATAATTCTAATTACAAAATCAATTGTACATGTTCAAACATAATATTTACAAATTTGATTTTTATTTTTGATATCAACAATTTCTTGATTAAAAATTTTAATCATTTGCTAGAATGTTACTATAATTTCTTTCAACTTCTTACATGTGGAGTTGATCAGAATAAATCTATACTGACCATATACAACTATACTGACCATGCCCATTCTAATTCACAATACATTTTCATAAGGTTCAGAAGGAAAGAAGACCATGGTATTCTCTTTAAAAGAAGCCATTGTCCTTGCCCGTTTTACTGTATATGTTTTTGCTCTCTTAGTGTTATTGTGTTATAGTATGTTTTCAGTCTTTAGTTTCCCGTCCGGTGAATAATTGCTAACCTTCGGGGCTAGGTAGGGGCGTGAAGAGGGCGGGA
>JAUZSU010000366.1:9767-20712 GCA_034780255.1 Parotocinclus maculicauda
CGATCTAGCTGGTCCCATTAACCGGTGGTCCTATTAACCGGAATTGACTGTATATAATATACCCATGATCGTGCCCTTGTAGTGTATTGGTGCATCATTACCACTCACTGGACTGGATGATGTGCATCGTCTCTGATCATTTAATGTTTGATTGGGTGTTTTATTGTTTGAAATTTGGGGGCAGAACAAATTAACAGTTCTAGTGAAGAGGTTTCTTACATCCTGAGGTTCCACTGTATAAGAATTCTAAATAAGGCACTGAAGTAACACTTTTATTTATATCAGCATCTCTAAAAAATATGCAAACCTTTTGATGTGAAACTGAAAGCTTTTTGCCGAACGATACCGATTTTTAGGAACGGCTTATATCAGTGTCATGAAGCCCTATGAACACCCCCTTATCCCAGGCTGTTTAGCGAGCACCGGCTAGGCATTACTGAATTTACACATCGCCTCCTTTCAGCATCAGTAGGCTCGGTCCAAACCCCCGCCTCTGTTTCCCAAAATGTCTCGTCTTCACTAGTCTTGTTAACTTCCTTTCTCTTGTTGTCAGCAGCAGTGTGTGAACCCTAATGACCCTGTTTATTTTCTTTTGCTTTCTCTATATTTTGTTTATTTGACATATCTACCCCTATTATTCACCTGTGTGATAGAGTCTTAAGAATGAAGTCTGTATCAAGAAAAAAGAAACGCTTTAAAGAGATCTAAACAAAAGGGTTATAATCATATTTTCTATGCTGTCTTTCTTCTCTCCGTATTTTTTTAAATCTCCAGAGTCCTTTGGTAAGTGCGTAGTTCTGAAGCACACATCACCCCACTAATGTCTCATGTCTCTCAAACTCTTATTAAAATGCATGGCATGCATTTTACTAACAGTTAACACTGTTAACAGATCAGTCGGTGCACACTCGCACCTGGTTCAGGCCACCCTAAAATCGGGTCAAACCAAGCAGCAGAGAGTTTCAGATGTATGGACGATCCTTGTTTCACTTTGATGTCCTTCACCCCCTACCCCAACACTATAATGGTTTCTCCCACAAGCTGAATCTACCTGTTTGAGGTTTAAATCCAATTAAAATCTGTCCCAATCTGTCCAAAAAAATTATAAGCAGCACCTTCATTAACCACTGTAACACCTTTCCAAACTGCTTCCAATGATAATCATAATTTTATAATGTCCTGTTTTACCAAATCAGATTCTCTCTCTCTCTCTCTCTCTCTCTCTCTCTCTCTCTCTCTCTCACTCTTTCTCTCTCTCTCTTTGTCTGTCTCTTTCTATTTTTAACATACTCTGTTAAAAGCAAAAAGCTAATTTGATTCTTCTTCCAAAGCCCCCAGCCTCCTTCCTCTCGTACTAATGCTTCTTCTTTCCAATCTTATTTGCATTCATATTATCCACCCAGGTGGTACGCCAATACGAGGTAAGAGAGCTGAACCGAAGTTCACAGAATGAAAAACAAAACTTCATTCTCGCTGTCCTGCCATCCCTCCTCATCTGTCCGTCTCCATGTACATGTCCCGTCCTCCTTCCACCCCTCCACCCTCCTAAACCAGACCTTCCCTCCTCCAGTTATTTCCACCCCCACCCCCAAACCCAACCCCACCCCACCCCAATCAGGCACAGCCATCATTTTGCGTATCTGCTTTCTTTCCTCATATTCTTTTTTTTTTTAATTATTAAAAAGCGATATGCTTACACTGACACAAAGAAGCATATCCAGTGCCGTTTTTCTTTGAATTCTTATTACCTTTCTTATGTTACTTTTTTATTTTTGGCCATAGCAACTCATGTGTCCCTCTTTTTGTCCAACTAAAACAACCAAACATTTTTCCCCCCTTAGCTGTTCTTGCTCAGACGGACTCGCCGATGACTTCTCTGCCACAAGCACTTTTTTTTTTCTTTAATTCTCACTCCTTTCTCTACTTGCTCTCCTCTACCTCTCTAAAAAAAAAAAAAGCCCAAACAACCACTTTTTTGATAAAGTTTCTCGGGTGCTTTTTCCTTCTACCACCTGTTTTTTCCTTCTTACTTTTCTTGAATTGATATTTTTGATATTTTGATTTTTTTTCACTCTTTAGGGTTTGGCAAAAGCTGGCAGAGAGAAGTGATTTTTGTTGAGGGGAACACGTGGTTTGATGCGTATGAGGAAAAGAAAGAATATGTTTTTCTTTCCCTGGGTCATGTGACACCACACTGCTGATCCCATTGGTGGATTTTTATGGGTGTCGTTTGTAGCTTTGAAGCTATATGGCAGTGGTTGGTTGATTTTCTTGTCCGTTTTGACCTGAATTTTGACGTCTAATGCACCTGCATTTTATTTTTCAGCTAAGGGTTGTCAAAAAAGGTTGTAAGTTGCACTGCATTTCTTGACTTGCATGTCATTTTGGGACAGAGGGTGATGGAATGGTCTAGATGGTGAAAAGTACTTTTTTTTTTTTTAAGTCTAAGCAGCAGCTGTTTTTGAACTATTTTTTATTATTTTTGATAATGCTGCATTTTTTAAAAGAATTTTTTTTTTTTTTACTTAAAGTTGTCGTTGTAAAGTCGAATTTGTGATTGGCTCTACCAAATTACTCTCTTTTTAAAACCAATTGTCCTTCCTGGTTATGCTGCTTTTGTATACGGTAATCCTTTTTTTCGTTTGATCCATGCTGCCCTGAAGCAGTGTCATTCATCCCCATGCTAAACAGTCCCGTCAGGTGTTGTATATTGCAGGGCTCTATTGTTCTGTCCCGATGACTAGAAGCTACATTTTATTTGTACTGGCAATGCTACAGAATAACAAACAAGTCATGTTAAACCAGACAGAAACCCTGCAACATGTAGACTGTATGTTCCCTTCTCCATCTATGTGATTTGTACAGTGTTGTAATAACAGAATGAACAATGCAGGATCTGTGTAGCCTTAATGTCTGCTGCAGTGCTGCCACCGGCCTTCTGTAGGCGCTGTGTGCACTGGTACAATTAGCATCGGCCGAACACGAGTGCATACCTTCACAAAAGCTCGTTTACAGCTATCCACACTGAGCATGTGCCGATATTCGAAATTCATATAATAATCTGGTAAAAATGTAGAGCTAGAATATTGTTACCATATAGTACTCATTTTATTCTATAAAACAAAATAATGTTTAGGACGGCATGGGTGCTCGGTGGGTAGCACCGCTGCCCCCCAGCTAGAAGGTCCAGAGTTCAATCCCAGGGTGGAGCGACCTGGGTACTTTCTGTGTCTATGTGGGTTTACTCAGGGTACTCCGGGTTCCACCCTCAGTCCAAAGACATGCGTGTTAGGTTAATTGGTGTTCCTAAAGTTGCCCTTAGTGCGTGACTGTGTGTGTGTGCCGTACGAAGGATCAACGCCCCATCCAGGGTTGTTCCTGCCCTTGCACCCAGAGTTGCCGAGTGGGCACCGGCTGGCCGCGACCCCGAGTGGATAAAGCAGAAAATAATGGATGGATGGAAAATAAAGTTTAGAAAATGCCTGTTGTAGGATTAAATGTTTTATAACGTGCTCTAAAAGGTAACGACCCATCTTTCTCTCTGCCTAATGTAATTATGAATATACTTCTTACAACCTCAAATCAGAAAAAGTCAAAAGATGAGCAAACCTAAATCCCCGATTCCTCAGACGACACTGCATCAAGAGCAACCAATAGCTGAAAGAACCACAAGGGCGAGGGATTACTTTATGAAACCTTTATTAACCACTACAATATGGAGTTACATTCACAAATGCCACTTAAAATGTTACTGTTACCTGTTAACTTATGCCCTAAGAGCTACTAATAATACAAAACAGAATACCTGGGAGCCTCTAACTCTCCCGTATTATCCAATCTTGCCTGATCTGGCACTGATTCTCTGTGCCGAGCCATCCTGGTTCGTATCCCACCTCGGACAAGTTAAGCTTTCAGTTCAGTTTTCTTAGTCGGCCTGATTAGGTGCTAGTAATCGTAATAACCAGAAAGTTCAGAGGCTCATAAACCTAAACGAGATCAATCTGCGTACATCACTGATTATCGGCACATGCCCGACTCACACCTGCACTGTACATGTCAGAACTTTATTGGAACCGTAACCCTCAGCACTGCAGTAGAAATTACAGGCTGATTGCTCATTTTTTCAGCGTGCATCAAAGAAGGTTTGTGAATTGGATATCTTTTTTATGTGTATAATTATATGTGATTATTGGCACCCATTTTAAAGGCGAATAAAAGGGTTATAGGAAATTCTGCTCCCAAAAATCGGGGGGTATTTCGTTATTTCCCTATTTGTTCTGAGCAGTACAGGTTATTCTCACACTAAAAAATAGAGAACCTACCAACGTTCAATTGAAGTGAGTCTGAAAAAAAATCAGCATAATTTTATCTTATTTGATTTGTTTGCTCGTTTGTCTTTCCCTTGCTTACAAATGGCAGGAAGTCGTGGCTTATTGCTTGAAAGACACTCGGATAAAAGTTTAAAAGTTATAATTGGAATAACTGGAAAACAATTGGAAAACAATCCTCAGTTGCATTGTTTCTAGGCTCTAAGGAGCGCCAAGAACTGCGGAACTCAATTTGCGATTTAGGTTAACAAATGACTTGATTTTCTTCTATTAATGTTAAATATTTTTATATGAAAGTTGAAAAAATGCTGTTATCAAAAGGTGAATTTCTCAAAACCCCTTTTTACTCGTTTTTACCAGGGGTGTCAATAATTTGTAGAAGGGACTATATAGAATTTCCTGATGCTTAAATCTGAGTCTGGCAGATATCAGCAGGTGACTGACTTAATGCACTCAGTCTCAAGTGCTCAAGCGCTGTCCTAAGAAAGCAACACAAAAGCTCGATATGCCATTTATGTGAGCAGCCATAATGTATAAAATAATATCACCTAATATAACACAAAGGCCAGGAATGTGCAAGTGACAGAAATATGGCTCAGTATGGCACAGTTCTCACAGTTATTGTGTTCCAGAGTGTAATCTGTACTTTTAACACCTCCATTCGCCCCATACTCTTCCCTGCCATACAGGAGCACTGCAGATCGAACAGAGCGAGGAGTCGGACCAAGGAAAGTACGAGTGTGTTGCCACTAATAATGACGGCACCCGCTACTCGGCTCCTGCAAACTTATATGTACGAGGTAGGAAATTCAACCGTGACCCTTTGTCGTGAAATTCAGTTCGAATATATTTACACGCTATAGTTCAGATGCAGTATACGGTTTAGATATAAGGTAAAAACATGACCTGAATAAACGTATTAATGGGACGCCCTTTTGTTGCATCCTGCCTTGATTTAATCCTTTATTTTGTGTTCAGTTCTTTGGTTGGTGTGTTTTTGGTTTTTGGTAATACTCCTGTTTAAACGACATAATGCCTGGTGTGACACTAACAACACTGACCCCTAAGCTTGCAGGGAGTTTTTGGGTTTGACCCTCTTTTCCTATAACACACCAAATCCCAAATCCGACTGACCTTGTTCTTTTAAGATAAGATAAGATAAGATAGCCTTTTATTAGCCCACAGGGGGGAAATTGTAGAGATTCAATTTACCAATTAAGTGTAAAACTTTGCTGCAAAATAAATAATGTAAAATAAATAAAAATAAATCTATTCCTAATTTATACGATGCTTACAAAAACTATAATATTAATAATAATAATAATAATAACAATAGTAATAATAATAATTATTATTATTATTATTAATATTGTTATTATTATTATTATTATTATTACTGTTTTATATTAATTTTAATAGCATCATTATTATTATTATTACTATTATTACTATTATTACTATTATTATTATTACTATTTTTATATTAATATTAATAGCATTATTACTATTATTATTACTATATTACTATTATTATTATTATTATTATTATTATTATTATTATTATCTCACAGACTTTACTAAAATAAAGCAAAGCTAATTAACAAATAATAATAATGTATATATATTTTAAAACCTATATCCGCTGTTCCCATTAAAAGCAAAAACCTGAGTCTACCCCCACTTTGGAAACCTACCTGGAATTGAACCCAGAATCTCTAATAATTAAGGCACAGAGAGATCATTTCCCATTTCTGTGCCATTTCTTTTATCAAAAGTCTTTAAAAATATTGTGTCATTTTTATCATCATGAAAATAATGTTTGCTTAATTCTTATGTAAAGGCTTTTAGAACAATGTGTTTTCTATAACGTTTTTAAGGGGGCACCTTTGCATTATGAAGTCCAAGTTTTGTCTTTAGCAATTTTAATATTTTGTCCAATCTCAAGAAAATGTACAAATTAAATCGTCTAATGTCTAATGCTTAAGGAAATATCTTGCTGAAATCATTAAGTTTAATTTAGAGAAAATGTACAGGGTCTAAAGTCTTTTAAACACATTTTTTAATATTAATATTTTTTTTAATATCAGGATCCCATTTTTTACGAGTTTTCAAGAAGAAATTTTGCGAGAGTGATGATCACTCTGAATGTGTCCATTCATTGAATTTTCAATGTTTTTAAAAAGATATTACAGTAAAGCCAAGTTTATGTATGTTTAATTAAAATGTATGTATATGTGTAAGCAATTAGTAATTATAATCTAGTAAATAAATATTTAATGATTATAGAGATTATAGAAAGCATTATGTACTGACTGTACATTATTATTATAGATAAATAAGAGATAATAATAGGCATAATGTGTATATATATATAAACAGTCGGAAGTGTCTGAAACACACAAACTAACTCACTAAATACTTTAAAAAAAAAACATTTTAATTAATGAATTCAGTCTGAACCGTAGTCCTACCTGGAATCTAAGCAGAGACACTGATTTTGATCGCTCAGACCTTACAGCTTTTTCAGCTTAACCTGCATGTGCTTGCTGTGTTTGATTGCTGTGATGTCACCAGTCTCTCCTATCCAGAGAAGCCTGAACCCTTTTTATAACTTCTGTCTGATTTACCTTTTAAAACAAGTTCCTTCTTTCTTTGTTAGCTGCACTATTGGTGGCACCCTTAATAAACATATCACAGTGAAAATGCGACAGGAATCGAACCTTTATTTTAAGAAACCGGGTCGTCTTCTAAAATGATGAATATGATAATGGACCTAAGACTTGGACCATTACGCTCTGTTGTTGACCAGACATCGCCATAGTCTTTTTATTGCTCTGTAATATAATTAGGTGGCACAGATTTTGCTGTAACCACAAATGGAACGCTACCATGTACACAGCATCCGAAACTTTATTTTTATACATATTATTTTCTGGAGTGAATTCACAGCGCTATTAGACCTACCATTGAACTGAACTAATACATAACAACGTATGAAACATGCACACCATAGAAACAAAAATAAACATGCATGATGGATTATATTCATGTAGACCCATAACTAGCTTGCTGCACACAACCAAGAGGGGATGAATCCACTTAAAGAAGCACCTGCTTTCTAAAGCTGGCAGTACAGTATCACATTTTAAAAGCTTTAAAATTCAAACTCTAACAGCAGAATACAGTTTTTTCTATTTCACAATATATTATTTGCTGATATATGGATTTTTGGGTCCGGTATTAGAATTCTAGCCGATATTACGAACGAGATTTCTTCTAGGCCTGTTCGTATAGATGAACATTTCTTTAGCTTTCGTTTGACTGTGTACTAATGTGTGCAGTTGTGTTATTTTTTAGGGCTTCTCAATTCTAAACTTTCCTATACGCCTGTGTCAATTCAAGGCTGTAAAAGGTTCTTAGGTCTAGAAGATAAAAAAGAACAAAACCTTTTTTGAGTGAATTAATGGCTACATTAATTGTCATGTCTGATTTACATGTTCTATTGATGTGTAAAAATAATTCCCCCGAAAATTGTTAGGATAGGGAGTCCGGGGATCTCGCAAAACCATTCCTGGTTCTCCCACATCCCCAGGATCCCTACTGAATTTAAAGTCGGAGCCCATAATGCCCTTCTGAATTTAAAGTCGGAGCCCATAATGCACGTATCAGGCATAACTCAAACTCAAACAAGTCCCATGCATGAGTCCAGAGATGGCTAACGAGTCCAGAAATACAGCTTGGGTGCCACAGGTCCCTAAGACGGCCAGAGTACCGAAGATCCGCAAACTGTCAGGGCCCCGAGGGTCCATAAGATGGCTTGGGTGCCAAGGGGCCTTAAACGGCTGGGTCCCAAGGGCCCACGGAACGGCTGGGGCTTCAAGGGTCCACAAAATGGCAAGGCCACAAGGGCATCTTTGGCGCTGAGGGTCCTCAAAACGGGAAACAGAACACTAAGGGAGCGGGGTAAAAGAACACACCACACCTCAACATCGGTGCATCCCTGATAAAATATTAAACGAAACAGCAAAGTATGCCATAAATAATACGTGATAACATTTTATTATTTGACCAGCTGTTTCTACCACAATGTCCAGAGTTAAATTATTATTATTTTTATTTCACATTATAATTCATCATTGTTTGTTAAGACCTTAAAGCAAATGGAGGGCTCTACTCTACTCGTATTTGCAGTGTGATATGAAGGTAATCCATTTCCACCAAGGGTAGCAGCAATTGTTTATCTCCCCCTTTCACTCACTCTATAATGCAGCACATAATCCTGCTGATTCCCTCCACGTTTTTTTGTTTTTCGCCATTGCCCGATAATCTCCGCTCCTTTTCTCATCCGTTTCCCCTTCATTGCCTCGTTATTGTTTGCTTGTCAGAGGTGCAGCGTAATTCCCTTCATCCCTGCTGAGTACTTTCCATCCCCCATTAGCACCTGGAATGTTTACCTGTTTACATGTTCCCACTTAGACACCTAATTGCCATTTGGCTCCACTTCAAAACCATCTTCAGTTTCACCCTCAATCATTCGCACCTCAGATCCGACTCCACATAGGTGACGGTCATGAGTTGCCTTTTGTCATTGAGACTCGCCATTGCTTCCTCCCGAATCTCTTTAAGTCCGTGTGACGTGGCGATGTGAGACGGCACATTCCTCCACATCAGCTGAATGGACACAGTGTTGAGGTTGTGGGAGCTCCAGCATGCCACGCCCTGTGTCGGGTCACTGCCTTTGTCCTGTTAACCTGTGAACCGTAAAGAGCACTGTATGCATGATGTGACATGACTCCTGCCAAACCTTGTTAGATATGGATTGTGTATGTTGTGGTTCTGTGACCATGTCTCCTTTCTGACCCTTCCACCAGACCATTGCTGCTAAAGCAGAGGATTACAAAAGCATCTACCAGCTACAGCTTAATAAATGATATGTAATGCCATCTTATAGCGTGTTCCTAATCCAGTCACAGTTAAGCTCCCCTTATGAATGCCAGTTATTACAACTGGTTGCAACTGTAACCTGTACACAACTGAGAATAAACTAAATATGGTGGCCAATTCATCTTTTCTTTAGCACTTATAAGTCATTGATCATCACATACGGTGAGGCCGTTCTGAACTTTGACTGGTTTATGAATGTGCTCATGGTGTACCACGGAATTAGTGCTGGAGATTCTAGAGTTCTGCACGTTCTCTTGCAGTTCGTCGGGTTCCACCGCGTTTCTCGATCCCGCCGACCGATAACGAGATCATGCCAGGGGGTAGCGTGAACATCACCTGCGTAGCCGTGGGCTCGCCAATGCCATACGTCAAATGGATGCTGGGTTCAGAGGACCTGACCCCAGAAGACGACATGCCCATCGGGCGCAATGTTCTGGAACTCACAGACGTTCGCCAGTCAGCCAACTACACCTGTGTAGCCATGTCCACGCTTGGCGTCATTGAAGCCGTGGCACAGATCACGGTGAAAGGTCAGTGACTCCGGAGTACAGTCACACACGAGTGAAATAAGTAAGTCTTCATGTAAAAGTGTTACGCAGGGACCGCCACAACTATTATTGTTATTATACAGTTTTATATTAAATTATACATTTAGGGAGGCACGGGGGCCCGGTGGGGTAGCACCGCTGCCTCACAGCAAGAAGGTCCCAGGTTCAATCCCAGGGTGGAGCAGCTTGGGTCCTCCCCATGTCTGCGTGGGTTTACTCCGGGTACTCCGGTTTCCTCCCACAGTCCAAGGACATGTGTGTTAGGTTAATTGGTGTCTCTAAAAAAGTGGCCCTTAGTGTGTGACTGTATGTTTCCTTGCACCCCATGTGGATTTAGTAGAAGATAATGAATGAATAAATAAATTATACAATTATTTTTGTCACCTGGGTAAAGTTGAGTAGAATCATATATTATATTATATTATATTATATTATATTATATTATATTATATTATAATATATTATACATACAAATATATTACATATATTAAATATACTATATACTGTACACAAATATTTGAGGATATTTCATTTATGGTAGATTTCATTTTAAACTATCCCCTCATTTCTGTGAGCAGTATTTTTAAGTATACATTATTTACTGTTTAAGTTAAAAGTTAAGCATTCAAGCCGTAATCCCTGACTTCCTGTTTCACTGGCAAAGACGAGAAAAAGCAAAAAAAAGAGAAAAGTATGTTGCCCTTCATAAATCAGAAATATTATGCTTCGAGGTAAAGCGCAGAAATGATTGGAAGCCAAGCAAAAGCTTTGTTCCCGTTAAAGCAGGCGGACTGTTATCCTTTAAAAAAAGACAATGCGGTATAAACCTCATGTGTCCTAAATCTCAGGAGGGGATGAGCTGATGATTATCACAGTCGGCGTAGGGAGTCCAGTTTTTAAGCTCCATACACAAATGGAAGTTGCTTCTGCCCTACATGCACTCATGTTGCGCTTCCATGTGCCTTCTGTGTGAGAATATACATGTTTTTCTTTACACAACAACGGCAAGCATGTGCCTGCTAGGGAAAAGGACGAATAATGGTTTACCCTAGGGTGACCAAACGTCCGTATTTCCCGGGACATGTCCGTATTTCACGTCCTGTCCTGGCGTCCCGGGTTTTTTTT
>JAUZSU010000366.1:20812-33797 GCA_034780255.1 Parotocinclus maculicauda
AATCATGGCAGAATTAAATGTGCACCTCAACTCTCCTGTTTCCACCAGAACTGTCCGTCGGGATCCACAGGGTCAATTTTCACGGCCGGACTGCTATAGCCAAACCTTTGTCTAAAACCTGGTGTTTCAGTTTCATTGTCTAACCCCTGTATCTCTCATGAAATAAGATATCTCTGGGAATTATTTTATGAGGTAAAATATTATTACATACTAATGTGAGCTAGGTGTAATCTCATATCTTAACATCTCATTTCTGCAAAACAAACCCATTGACTGGTCCATTATTAGAAGTGTTTAATGTAAGTGCAAGTTGGGCTTTAAAATATTAGATTACCCATTTACAGGTTACACGTTATTAGGTAAATTTATTTTTAAATAATGCAAAATAGTAATGTTGATTTGCCCAAAATATTGACACTTTGGGCACAATAATTATTAGACTTTTTGACTCTGTAATATTGGTTCAAGTGTGGTTTGGGCAGCATTTAATACAGACTGTTAAGAATGCAAAATCTTTCCTCACATGGTATAATTCATTTACTATTACCTCAAGGTTATTTTTACCAGTAACTTTTAGTGAATTTACTTTTAGTCATTTATTAGACGTCGTTTTGAGAATCATTTATACCTAATATATTCAACAACTTGCCTCTGGCATGGCTTTGGAATACTTTGGATATACACACATATGGATCCAATACAGAGTGCACTTGAGTCTACAAAGACAGGACCCAGTCTAGACTTATGCTGCCCAGAAACTAACATGACCCTCTAAATCTACAATGCAGGAGAACACTTCCATAGGACATCACAACAGAAACAGAAAGCCTGATGGCAGAGGTGGGGAATGAAGCAGAGTGGCTCAGTCAGTACAGCACCAGTTCCCAATGCAGTGTTTCTCTGGTTTGATCCCTGCCTCTGAAATGCCAGGGCTTAAGTTATGAAGCCCAGCAAGTGTGTTCCCTTGACATCAAAAGTCCATGGTGGGTTATATTTGTCTTATTGGAATGTGATTTGCACTTCACATTGAACTGAAATCTCTGGTCTACAAAGCCATGCGAAGAGTGGGTAACTGAGTTTTAGTTCTCCTTGAGTTGGAGATTGAGGGTTTTCACATCTGACCAGGAATGTACCAGTGTTACAACTATGTACAATTTAATCAATTGTGGGCTAAGGGCCTTGATCAAGCCCTTGTTCCAACATTGAAGCTCACTTTGAAGAATATAAGGCACACCCAATATTCTGAAGTGATATGTTTTCACAAGCGTAACAATGAATATATAAAGCTGCCCCTATTGGGTAACCACAACAAACAATTAAAACTGGAGATGTGATAGGCACATGAAGGGGGCGGATGAATGTGATGACAAGCAAAATAGTTTTTAAGAATTGGGGCTCATAACTCTTAAGAGTATAGGATTAGTAAGTAGCATATGAGTAAGCTAAAGAGTCGTCTTCTGAGCTTAGTCTGACAAATGGTGCAAATATCTATAGACTAAATCTGATATAAGTCATCACACTACAACTCAAAATGTCAATAGGGTTTCCACATCACATTCTAACACTACACCAATGCTAATTGATTGTGTTTTACTGTGCACACATGCTATGTCAAGCTGCAAAACAGGCCCAAACCACAACACTACCACCACCATGTTTCACAGATGGGTTCTTATGCTGACATGCAGTGAGATAAACCTACTCAGCGAATAAAAAAATGTTTGGTCTCATTTATCAACAAAATGTTATTTTCTGTCAATGTGCTTATCAAAAAAATGTGTTTGTCTATACGCTACATAATGCGCAGCAATTTTTTTTTCTACTGCAATGACTTTCTCCATGCAACCTTACCATGCACTAAAATGTTAGAGAGGCCTTTAGTTGCTTCCTTTGCAACCTAGTGTCTCCAAGCCTGGCTCTTGGAATAATCTTAGTTGGTTGTCAGAGTAACTTTTCCAGTCTGATTACCTTCAAGCATAATGGCTCACAGTGAGTTTCTTGTAGCACTCAACATTGCAATATGAGACAATCAACCATTAACTCATAATTAACATAACAATATGAAAGTTTAGCTAATTCAAAACTTCCGAAAGACGTGTTGAGTATAGATTGAGGAAAAAAGCCAAGCTGGTATTTTTCCAATCACATTTTCTTATACCAGGACCTAGTGGTTCAGATAATTTTTAAGTTAAAAAAAAAAAAAAAATCCATATGTTATATCGTGTTTATATTTAGTCTATAATTCTATTTATTATTACAATTTATAACCAGTTTGCAGTATGATTACTGCGGAGACTATCTCTGTATGAGATATAGTATCCATTATAGGGCATTCCATTCCCTGAAAATAGCATTCCTGAGTGAAAAGGGTTACAGGAACATCTACCAATAACAAACATGATATCTATACCTCAGTTCAGCTAAGCGTTACAGAAATATGACGGTTTGAGTAGAAAGCTTGAGAATGAAAGAGAGGATGAGAGAAAGTTTTCTTAAATGACCACGTATCAATCATGGCTTCTTTTCTCAGGGAAAGAGCCTCAAAGGGTAACACAGCTGTCAATCTCAAGGTAAATTGCTCTCATCTCCAGAGACATGTCAGCCTGACTTTCAGCATCAAGCTAGAGCTTATCTGCCTCTTTCATCCAATTAGGATATGAGTTCACTTTAGAAAGTCCACACAGTACTGAGGAATACCAACATACATAGATAGCCCAATCACTAGTACTGAGTCCCCATTTAGATCTCAGCAGGGATAACCAGGTAGCACACGAACACACTCCCCAGCACAATCCCGCCACGCTTACTTATCTTCCTCTACTGCAAATACACCTTTTGTTACAGAACTCAAAAAAAACACACACACACTCACACACAAACTCACACACCACTTGGAGTGGTGTGGGCCCAGTGTGTGAGATAAGCGGCAAACCTGGGGTGACAGGCTCGGTTGGGCCATTATTGAATTGCAGTGAAGACTATATTACTTTAGAGGGAGATAAAAGACTACATACAAGACAGATGGGAAGGGGACATCAAACAAGACCATGTCCGTATTGTGCCAAGACCAATCCTGCTGAAGGCAGCCTTGATTTCCCCTTAGGCCAGGTGCCATTTCTCCTTGAATAATTCTTATGAGCAATCCGACCTGCTCTGCTTTGGTCTTTATTCCTCTTCCCTTTCCTGCTCTACCTACTTTTCTCTCTGTCTCTCACTGTCTTATTCTATCCATCACCAATGAACAAATGTGCTACTCTGATGTTATGATTGGAATTCTTCAAAAACCATTTAATTTCACCATGTGTGCAGAGACCCTTGGGGGAATGCCTTGGCATATGAAGTAGGAGCGCCTGTGGGAAATCCACAATGGGCTCGCCAGGATAGCCTTCGAAAGCAGCAAGCACTGTCAAAAAAGCAGCCTGCCACCGACATGCTATTCATTAGCACAGTGTTTATTGAGCCTGTTCCATGCCAATGAGCTGCACTCTCCCCTTCAATGAGAAATACAAAGCTATGTGTATGGGACGAAGATAAAAATAACGTGCAGTCACCATTATACAAAAAACAAGAACTTATGTTGAATATAATAGGGCGATTAATCAGATTCTTTATAGAATTAAATTCATACTTGTTTTCATTAATGCCTATCCAAAATGTATGTACAGTATAAGGTGAACTCATGCTTGTGTATACAGCTATGTGTTAATCTGACTTTTCTAAAACACATTGACCCAGGTATAGTTGTTTAGTTGTACCTTTATTAGTGGAACTAAAAAGTTAAAAAGTTATTGTGATTTCCAGCTCAAGACAGGAAATAAAGAATTACCCTTTCTCTGATACTGGACATTCTTTGAAAGGCTAAAAAGTGACAAAGCACACAACAAAAAGCATTATCCATGAAGTCCTCATAGATCTTTTAGATACATTATCACACACCCCTCACATTATTGTAAATTTTGTATTATATCTGTTCATGGGACAACACTGAACATATAATACTTTGATATAATGTAAAGTAGTCATTTCTGCAGCTTGCATAACAGTGTATATTTGCTATGCACTCAAAATGACGCAATAAACAGCCATTAATATCTAAACTACTGGCAACAAAAGTGAGTACACCCCTAAGTGAAAAATATTTGTGTGGGGCAATTAGCAGTTTTCCCTCTCCAGTATCATGTAACTTGTTAGTATTACAAGGTCTCAGGTGTTATTGTAAATATTGGAAGTTTAACATGATATCTCATTCAAGAACTCTCTAAGGATCTGAAAAAAAGAATTGTTGCTCTACTTAAAGATGGCCTAGGTTGGATCACACTGGGTCAAATTGATCTGAATGGCTGTCGTCCCAGAAGGAAGCCTCTTCTAAAGATGATGCACAAGAAAGCACACAAACCATGAACCATTTCCTGTGGTCTGATGAAGCCAGGGTAAACTTATTTGATTCATATGACATCAAGTATGTATGACAGCAATCATGTGAGGAGTACAAAGAAAAGTGTGTTTTGCCTACAATCAAGCATGGTGGTGGGAATGTCATGGTTTGGAGCTGCATGAGTACTGCCGGCTGTGGGGAGCTACAGTTCATTGAGGAAACCATGAATGCCAATATGTACTGTAACATACTGAAGCAGAGCCTGATCCCCTCCCTTCAGAAACAGTCCCGCAGGGCAGTATCCCCTCCCTTCAGAAACGGTCCCGCAGGGCAGTATTCCAACATGATAACAAGCCCAAATTCACCTCCAAGGTAAAGGTCAAACATGTCTCCAGGCCTAAAGGAGTGCAAGGTTTCTAACATCCACCAGCTCTTTGATGTCATCATGGAGGAGTATAAGAGGATTCCAGTGGCAACTTGTGAAGCTCTAGTGAACTCCATGCCCAATAGAGTTAAGGCAGTGCTGATGGTGGTCACACAAAATAGTGACATTTTGGGCACAGTTTAGCCATTTTCATGTAGGGGTGTACTCATTTTAGTTGGCAGCGGTTTAGACATTAATGACTGTTTGTTGAGTTATTTTAAAGGCACTTTAAATACATTTCATTTTCAAAATACAGAATCTACATTGTATTGAAGTGTCATATCTTCTGTGTTTTCCCATAAATAGATATAATTAACTAGTTACAAAAATGTGAGGGGTATACTCACTTTTGTGAGATACTGTAAATGTTAGTGACTGAACTTTATTTTGAGGCTGCTTGTATTTACTGTTTTATAATTACGAATTAAGTACCAGGGTATACTGTATACTGTATGTTTGGCAGTCAATAGGCAATGTCTTCAGGTGGACTTTCGTATGTACAGGTATTCTGAATGTAATATAATTTATGCTAAACGACTGAGGTATACTTAATTATAAAATCTCTAACAAACTTCTCTCACCTTATCATTGGATTTATCTCATTGATTAAGAGACTACATCATTACTCCAGATGCCAAGCGATTCACCTAGAAATCAAGTTTAGTTTCTAATGAACACATCTACTGTCTAAATTGTGGATCTGTAATTATTGTGTGTTAGCATCTTATTTTAGAATAAACTCTCCTCTGTGGGATACTAACAGGAAACATGACAGCTTTTTAATGAGGGTTTCAAGTAATGCGTCTTTTTTGGTCTTTCACCTCCTTGTTTTAATTCATGTTTTTATTTCACATTCAAGCATTGATTTGAAATAAGGTGTAATAGTGAGGGCAAGCACAGTCTAATGATTATGTTGCTAATGGGTGTACATACTGCCTACCCATCACAAAAAGTGGACTAACAACATACAACAAAAAGTACTAATGGAGAGCATCTTATTCTGATACTTGCTTTCTTTGGGCAGTGCTTGATTAGAATGACACCAAAAAAAATCAGGTTGCTTGTGAATTTACATTATTAGTTGATCAGGGTGTTTCCGTAAAAAGTTTGTAACACTAAGTACTTTATCTTAAAATGCAAATAACTTAATAAACTTTTAATGCATTCCCTTTTAACTCATGTTGCATGTAAACTCGCTCATAAAGAGGAAGCTGACCTTCACATTATTCTTTGATTCTCCAGCAGGATCAATGTAGGCACTAACTTAAAGTGTCATACATTAATCTGTTTGTTAGACTAATCTTAGACTAATCGTTTGTAGGTAATACACTCCATGATGATTATCCCCACTGAAAGCATTGCAATTTTAAAAAGTCACTATGTTCTTCTGCATGAATTTGTAATTTTCAGATTATTGATATCAGATAATTCACAGAGAGTATGTGGGTACTATTTAGCAATTTCACTGAGTTATTTGATTTAAGACGTGTGCAGCGAGAAACCCATGAAAGAAATTATAATAATTCAATTGGGAATGTTTCTAGTCAAATAAATCTCTTACTGTACAAATACAAATTCAGAAAAAATAGGGGATATTTCAGAATGACTACGAAGGGAACTGATGGACAATCTGATTCTGTCCATGTCCCATCGCTGTCAGTGTGGTTTGGCAGTCTTAGGTGACCATACACCCTACTAAACAGACAATGTGTGGCACGTTGACATGCTTCTGTACATCCCCAGAAATATATCACTTGCTACTCAATAACAATAATTGTTTGCATATCATTTGCATAATCGAACAACTTTCTTTGACTTTTCATTTGACTTTCTGATGATCTTGTTTAATGAAATCAAATGCTTAATCTTTTAATTGCTAAATATTCTTTTTTAAATATCCCCTACTTTTCGTGAGCAGTATACATCAAATAAGGTCATGACTGCTTAACTATAACATTACCCGTTTTAAAAACCATAACATTACCCCTTTTAAAACTCTTCAAATTAATTGCTTGTGAGTTTTAAGTAAGATGTAAGAGCTTCCAAATTTGTTCACCAGGAAACCATTTTATTGGATTCATGATACAAATAGGCCTGTGATATGCTATTTTCAAAATTTTCAAGTCAAGTAGGATTGGTCAAAAACAAATCAGTCCACTTTTGTGTAATGTGTGGCCGTGTCACTTTATTGAACAATGCTAATGCATGTTTGGTCCACCCACATGGTGGACAACATACATCCATTTTTATTATTGGTTTTGTTTTTCCACTCCAGCTTTGTTATTTTCTCAGTACTTACTGCATGTCACTGCATCAGTTAACCCTGACATATTTTGCTTCTAAAATTTGTGCCTTCCCTCAGGTCAGCTAGAGTTTAAGGAGCCAACAAAAACCCTTGTTCAATCCTTGTGCTGCTCCAGGAATGGCTGAGGAAAAGCTTTCAGACCAGTCTCATTGACATACAAGACATGTTTTTAGAGTCCATTAAAACAGCTTCTAAGAGTGTTTTTCAGGTATGATATAATGTCTAAACAGATAAAATAATAAAAGCATTTTAGTGTGATTCTAAACTGTAACGATGCCTGTGCAATCTTCTTGATAAAAGTCATTCCATTTGTGGATGTGGCCAAGTATTTAGTTGGAGGGGCAACTCAGTGGCTATGTAGTTTCCTTGCTGTAACCTCAAGCCATGGCTCTTCAAAGCTGCCAAGGTTGGGCCCTTGAGCAAGGCCCTTAATCTTCAACGGCACTGCTCAATTGTGAGTTGCTGTAATTCTGCAATATCTCATCTCTCACTAACTCTCTCTTTTTCTCTCTCTCTTTGTGTCACAGACATACACACACACACACACACACACACACACACACACACACACACCTGACTTACAGCTTACACACACAAGGAGTTTACCAGTTGTATCATATCCAGTTGTTTATTTTTTGGAGGTACTGATATGTGTAACAGTTTAGGCTACGGAAGCTGTCTAGATGGTAGTATCACTTGCAAGCAGTTTTTTGTGAAAATACCCTTTATATTTATGTTACACTTTTATAATAAAACTATGTGACTATGGTAATGCATGGTCAACTACCATTTTTAGATAAATACTATTGTTTTAAAACTGAATTTAAGTTTTAACAGAATATTTGCTAAACAGTTGATAAACAGTGCCTCAAGTAAGGTTTTGTCCCTGTCCACCTTCTTCTGTTCTGTATTTGTTACACGTGTTTCAGATCTTCAAGAACAACTAACTGAAATAAAAAAGTTCTCCTACATCAAATGGCCCTATGCAAAAAGGCTGTTGATAGTTGTTGATAAGTAATTAGACAAAAAACACCCATAAATGATTACTGCTATCCCTGTTGTCTGTAAACATAATTTTATATAGAAGCCTTTCAGCAAAGTAAACTAGGTTAGGTCTCAACAAGCTGTGCTATGCCACAACCAAAGGAAATCCGAAATAGATTAGAACGGTACATTAGAAATATCAGCCTAAAAGGGGTTATAAAGGTTTTTCCACAGCTATAGGAATCCAGCGAACCACAGTGAAATCCATTATCTCCAAACAGAAAAAAACTTTGGAATAGTGGTGTACCTTCCCAGAACAAAAGTCCTTCTAGAGCACAATGATGACTCATTTTCTCTTGGCATGAAGATCTGAAACCATTTAATGTGACAAATCTATGCAAAATAAAGGAAACCAGGAGAAGATTTTACTGCTCTGAATTTAATTTGAATGTAATGCAGGTGAAATCAAATTTATTGCCAAGTCATTTTTCTTGGTGTACTAGTACAGGACATAGAACTTGGGTAATTAGAACTTAGTTATATTCTTTACCTGAAAGGAGAGAATATAACAGAAAAATAAAGTAGATAACACACAGTCTCTCAGTGCTGCTCAGTTTCTTCTGAAACTAACATTAGACTTTAATGGGGGTTTACTCCCTAGCCAGCAGGGAAGATTCGTAACACACATCTAAGAAAATAAATGCCTGAAGGAAGAGTGTTTGTAGTTATATTGATTAAAATGTCTAAAGTTATATTAAGAAGCATTATAGTAAATATATAATATACCTTCCACCCATGCATGATGTAACCCCCAAGTATCTTCTGAGTTGTCTGGCAAGTTGTACCCTTAGTAAAGTTCCACGTTTAAAAGCATTGTTAAACTCCAAAGTTGAAGCTAGCTGGTTTCCAAAAATGAGTCCATAAACTGGCTTAATTATTCACCATTTAGAGATGTCTTAACATGAAGGAATTCTTTAATTATTCCTGGGTTTCTGGAATGGAAAATTTGCAGTTAACACACTCAGATAAGTGGCTAAAGCTGCTTTTTGAAGATGAACAAACCAGTGTAATGCTGCCAAATGTAGTCACGCTCTAAACATTGAGTGTGTCATGAGTGACTCCATATTAGAAACACTCAACAAGGTGAGTTATGACACCTGCTAATGCATGTCTTTCTAATCACGACATTCATTAACAGAACAGCACTGCACGCTTGTGTATTACAGGCAATTTACACAGTACTCTGATATCTTTAAGAGGCTTGTTCCTTGATTCACATGTGAAGCACTGGAAGTGACTAATTAAACTAATGAGGTAGTGGATATCCAAGTCTATCAGAGCATTTTGCACTAGACAAATGAAACCATCGTACCATGAAAGATACCATTAGGCTTGTTTCACCACTGAATTCACCATTATTGGTGCAATCACTGTGACCATCATTAGCATTGTCCCAGCGATGCCACATCTGGAAAAATCAGTGAAAAATAGCGGTGACATTATCCATTTTAAAAACCAGACACACAGGTGTCAAATTACCCTTGGTAGAGAACTGAAGATGTAGCAGATGGAGTGCTTAAGTTCTTTTCATGGTGTCCTTTGGGTGTGTTTGCAGAGGAAAAATAGAAAGAAAGCATCAAGGTAAAGAGCTACATAAATATCTCATTTATTTTCTTACCCCCTAAGATTAGCCTAATGATTCACAGCAGTGCATGCTGGCCGTGTGCCAAAATATGCAGTGATAAGGCTCAGGTAAAGATTTAAAAGACTGCATGTTGGAGAAGAAACGTAAAACTGACACTCTCAAACCCTAAAATAGGTTTCATTTGAGCTGAAATAACTAAGGTCAACAAATACTCAATAAGGTTCAAGAATAACGAGGAAAAAGCTAAATATTCTGTGCCACAAGGCCGTGGCTATTCAGTGGCAATCACATTTGGAATGTAAATATAAAAAAAAGCACACAGGGCTCGCTTATTCCACACTACTCAAATATGTGGATACCAACAATAGTTAATTATACATACTAATGTTTGCTGCCAATTTATTTTCCAATGAAACGATTTCCCTTGGAAATGCTTGTTTAGAATTTGAATAAAATTGGATCGTCTGCATCTGGCAAACTAGCCATAATTGTGAATAAAATATTTATTCAGTGGCCTCAGCAGCCTTCCTAATATATGAGTAAGAAGAAAAACAAGATCTGTTATAAATAGCTGATATTAAAATTGGACTTGGAGCCAAGTTTCAGACATACAGTTCATATTTTACATCCATAGCCTTCATGTAGCTATTAACCAATTTAAATGGCTACTAAATCAACACAGCTGTACTAAAAGGACTTATGAATGGTACAAGTGTGCAATTGTGACCTAGATTCTTTCAGCCTTCTTCCCTGTACGCTTCAGAAATCTTTTGTTATGTCAGGTAGTTGCTGGACACCTCCCAAAGCCCCTCAGGCTTATTGGTACTGCATGTCTGCTGAACTAATAGAGGACGAACGATGTAACAAGGTATTTTGGAACAATGCTGAGCAATGAAATCATGGCAGCAGGGCTGGAGGGTATCAAGCACGATTAAAGTGAATTTCTACAGTTTCAGAGGACTAAGGGGTATCTTGGTTTTAAACCAAATGGTCATTTGGACTGTACTTTTTTCCCCGAGAGTACTGACCTAAACTAATAAATATGTTCTCAGGGAGCACTTTACCTGATATCCATAAAGTATGACTAAAAAGGTTCACATAACATAGATCCAGTCTGTATACAATAATGATAATATATCTTTATGTCTCAGTTTCTATTTGCTTTTCCCTTAAAGGGCTGCGTTACCCTTACATCTACAATACTTATTTCAAAAAATATGTATAATCAAATATGCGCTTCTATTTCATTCTGACATCCTTAAAGTAACAGAAACAACTTTTTAAAACCATTTAATTGCTGTGTTGTGAAATGCAGTTGTGATATCAACATTATTAAATCAAAGTCAAATATATTGATATAGCACTTTTTACAATGGTGCATTGTCTTAAAGCAGCTTTACGGTATTATATTATTTTCAAAGGCCAATCACAAATTGAGCAAGCCTAAGGCGACAGTGGAAAGAAAAAATTCCCTGAATAAAGAAGGAAGAAACCTTGGGAGGACCAAGACTCAAAAAGGGACCAATCCTCCTTGGGTGGCCTAGATAAATTGAATAATTTGTAGTAATATTACAATTAGTAAATAATATAATTTAATTTAATAATAACATTTAAATGAGTAATAAAATTCAAAATAAATAACAAAATGAATTTAAGTTAATGAGTCTTCAGCTGTAAGTTATTGGAGGCACATTGTCTCCTAATAACTTAATGATGGAGGGAGTTACTGCACTCTGATGGGACCCGGGCATAGTGGGAATGGTTTCTGTTGATGAAGACCAGTAGAGTAATGCTGAGGTGGAGGTGTGTGGTGCTGGTGTAACCGATGATATTTGGTTTCTTTGCTTTCACACAAAATCTTCCGTTTTTTTGTTTTGTGTTGTAATTTTTGTAGTTGTGCCAAATAGGGGTAAAAGTGTTTCCATACATTCCATACAGTATTAAAAAGTGTTTAAAAACGGGAAAATATGAAGCAAAATGTCTTTTTTTCAATTTTGTAATCTGGATGTTTTGGAGATGGATGTTTTGTATGTGGAATGGCGGAATTTTCCCATATAAGTGTGAGAAGTGTTAGCCAGCTACAGCTGCCGATGCTAGATGCCATGCTTATCACCTTTCTCGTTTCCTATGATTTTGTGGTCACACAGAGGCTAATGAAGGCAGACACGAGGCTTGGATGCTAAATCTCACTGAATTCTCTCTTGTACATCCAGGTATCTTCTTTTTTTAAATCGCTTCACAAGTTAAAAAGGGTTTTTACTCATTTTGTTTATTTACAAGTTCTAGAAAGTGAGAAAATGTTTTATATAAAAATATATTTAAAAAGTTGGTGTTAAAACGAGTATTAGTTAAAAATATTAAATGTAAAGACAAATCCATATGTTAAATAAGATGTATTGTAAATGTTTCATATGTATTTCTAATTTTTGTTCTTGAATCTTTTAATTGATTGTCTCAGTAATGATAATGTCACAAATACATATATAGAGTCGGCTGAGAGCACTGAAGGAGAGAGAGGCTAATGAAGGCAGACACGAGGCTTGGATGCTAAATCTCACTGAATTCTCTCTTGTACATCCAGATGAATAAATGAATCCCGGTTTGGTACCAGCATTGGAGGTCACGAGTTTTATTATTCGAACGCAACACAACGCAGAGTAATTGTGGCAGGGTTCCTTTTGCATCAGTCTGCACATCAAACAGAGCCGCTACACTGGAACTGGTATCGGAATATCACCTCTGAGAGAAAAGAGAAAATGTAGTTACTTATGGGTTAGGAGCACAGAGTCCATTAACAATCACTGATGCCAGGTGCAGCATGAAACTCCGGCAGCATTAACTATAGCAGCATTAACTATAGCAGCATTAACTATAGGGAAAAAACAAGAAGTTAACACAGCCAAGAGGCAAAAGCCAACCTGAGCCATGCATCCCAGTCTAAATCAGTTTGAAAAAAAAAAAATACAGCGGATCAAACTAAAAAATATGTCAAATGCAATCTGTTGTCATGTTTCATCTGCATGTTAGTAATTAATCATATCCATGCAATCAAGTATATCATTTCGTTTAGAAACATAAACATACTATTAATGCTATGCAAATCAGACATGCCAGTGCTTTAAAATGGGACATAATAAAGTCAAATATGGGACTGTGGTGGCCTAGTGGTTAAGGTACTATGAACCAGAAGGTCCAGGGTTCAAATCCCACCTCTGCCACAGTTGGGTCCCTGAGCAAGGCCCTTAACCCACA
>JAUZSU010000368.1:18964-34809 GCA_034780255.1 Parotocinclus maculicauda
GAGCTTACAGCACGTCATATCCTACACATTGAGTAGATACAACAGCTATTTACTGTAAATCCTAATATTTTATGATTGATAACATTTCTTTTTTGTTAGAAATAATACTTTTATATTTTTTGTAGCTCTTTATATTGGCCCCTGCTACATATGATCTACTTGTTACTGAAAATGCATAAAACCACACATGTAACCATGATGTGATAAATTATTGCCTAATAGGACTACACCCCTTAGTCTAGCCTCAGAGAACGTAGGGGTGCAGATGTATTTATGCCCGAAATACACTGCTCACAAAAATGTATTAACTATTTTTTTGTGTGTAGCATAGTATGCCAGTCCATCACAGGGCAAGGGTTGTTACAATGCAGGCGCATGATCAACCCCCTACTGGCCTCGTCTTAATCCAACACAGCCAGTCATGCCTGTAATCGATGCCCGACCTGGCTAGAAGCCACCGCCGGAACTAGAACCCATGTCACTGTTTATTATTGTGTTTGCATATTAGACAGCTGTGCCACCTGAGCTCCATTTAATCAGAATGTTTTTATTATTCTCAGGTTTATATGGGCACTCCTGGTCTCTCAACTTGGTTTGCTAATGATCTAAATTAAATGTATCTAATAAATAAATTGGGCAGCACGGGGGCTTGGTGGGGGAGGGTCCCGGCGTCAATCCCAGGGTGGAGCGGCTTAATTCCTTTCTGTGTGGAGTCTGCATGTGCTCCCCGTGTCTGCGTGGGTTTACTCAGGGTACTCCAAAGACATGTTAGGTTATTTGGCGTCTCCAAATTGTCATTGACTTGCGTATGCAAAACACCCCAGCCGTGTAACTGGAAACAGCTGCAGACCCGTCCCAAGCCCGGATAAATGGGGAGGGGTGGAGAAAGCAATAGCAAACTACTCCACTATCCTGCCAGAATACTTTATGGATCACATCAATGATGGACAGAAATGTGTGGAGATCGATGATCCATCAAGTGACCAAGAATGGGCTGCGTCTGTACGGTTAAACCCATCCCCAAAAAATAAATTGACTTGTTACTAGTTTATTGACATATTTAAGGTTAAGTGCTTCAGAGACGATTATTATTAGTGGTTATTTTTGATTATTAGTAGTATTATTGCTGTACTGTATATAGCACACAGGTTGTATAGCAGACAAATAAAATACCCCACAACTGTAGGAACTCTGGTTTGAGTCCCAGTGGTCAAGCCAGGTCACCTGTCACATGCAGACATGATCGGTTTTGTTTTGGGTAGGGTCATCCCCAACACTGCACCAGTAACCTGTGTTGGTATGGTGTTCTGTCCCGTTCCTGTGTTCTCTGGTGCCAAACCCCACAAGACCAGGAAAAGAAGAGTTGAAACATCACATCTCATGTCGTTTTCTTTTCTTTCTTTCTTTTGTCATGATGGCTGTGGTATTTTGATATTATTGAGTAATGAATGGTGTTGCTGGGCTTTCTCATAAATGCACCATTTAACCTTCACTTCTCAAACCCCATCCAGCTGGCTTTACCCAGTAAGCAACCGTGCCTGTTCGTAACTGATCCGAAATCACCCAAACAAAATGAATTGTAGTTACGTGTGAAGTACATCTATACTTGCGCATGGGTGCTGAGAGATTTAATGAGTTAAAAGAAGGACATCATTTGCAAACCTTTTACCAATGATTAATCATTGTTTCAGTAAATATATGGTTAACCGAAGAACAGGTTGGACAAAGGACCAATTTTAACCCAACTCCCCTTGCATGTTGAACTTGGAAAAGCAAACGCATGACGAAATAATGCAATCAGTTTTACTGACGTTCCCGTTACTGATGTAGTCGTCTCTCATCTCTCAAGCCTGAAAAGTACTAGGGGAAAAAAAGTTCTGCTGGCTCTTGTTTGGGCCGGTTCTTGTTTTGAATTTGTAGTGGAAAAACACTCTTACTGATTAGCTGTATCTATCTTTCTGCCTTCGTTAGGTCTCACTGCTTTGATTAAGTGTGCACTCCCCTTCTGTTTCTTCACAGGTTCATATGGTGTTTCTAACGGATCATCACTTTTTGGAGGGTTGGTTTTGAAAGGAAAGTATTCAGACCATGGCTGTTGGGTTCCATCTCTTGAACGAATGTTAGATTTGTACGCCTAGTGGAATGAGATTGCTATGACCTGTAATGGTTCCTCTGGTCAATTTAGTTACTCTGTATAGATCGAGTGCGTAATGTCTATGAGCCATCCTCAGTACGTCTCATCCTATGTGTGTTTTTACTGTTGTGCTTCATCAGAGGTTTGAGGTACCACACAGAGGTGACAAAAACCTGCCTGCTAGCTTGGAACCGTCGTGCAGCGAAGCAGAGGAGCAACCGACCGCACTGAGGTTTGTATGCACCTTGATGCTTTTAGATTTTCCCGTCTCCTTTTCTCTCATTTCCACTTGCAAACATTCCAGTAGAAATAAATAGCCCCAGTGTGTTTGAGCACTAATGCTATTAGCACAGTATCACTGACAGTCGTTTCCTTCAGCGAAGGCATGACTGCATGGTTAAGTGATTACTCTTTCCATATCGATGCCAAGTTTGTGTAGACTTGAAGTAAAGTATTTAAGGAAGAGTGCAAAAACAAATTTGTACAATTTTCCACTCACACCAAGTACAGTTTGGTTTTTAGTGCAACTATTCACAGAACTTCCAGCTTTCCAGGACTCCAAGAGGTTCACACCTTGAGGCTGTTTGGCAGCTGGTGCATTTTGTTTTTTTGGGGTGTTTTTTTTTTTTTTCATTTGCGAAACATTTTTTGTGGACAGGATGGCTGGGTTGATGGGTGATACCTTCCCTGGAATTTATTAGATTCATATATAAGCATGTCCTGGATGGGATACCAGAAATAATAAGGGCCTGGAAGGGGTATTGCCTCCCCTCTCTCATACATGGTCAACCGTGCCTGTGTGTCATAGGTGGCCGGGCCAGAACAAAACCAAATGTGATTCACTGGGGAAGTGGGTTAGCATATTAACAACTGTGCCACACAAATTATCCTATAGAGAATGCTAGTAGTGTTGGCCATGAAGGCTGTTACTGTAAAGCAGTGGTTCTCAAACTTTTTTCTGCAGTGCCCCTGTTGTAAATGGGAATAGATTGGACTCTTAAAATTAAACTTCATTTTTGATATTTTTTTTCAACATTCAATCAAATTACATGCAATTAAAATTATTTATAACAAGTATTTGCCAGTCTTGGGCAAATATATTTTATTTTCAGATCTTTCTCTTTACTGTTACTTTAAAACTTTGAGTTTTCAGCACTTAATTAGCAAATGCATAAAATGTAACTAAATGACTTCTATACTAATAGCACTGAGCACATTCTAATGATTTAGCAAAACTGTGCATTTTAATATAGGAAGTTGAGTTTCACTCTCTCTGACATAATTATAATATTATCAAATATATAGAACAAAATAAGAGAGAACTTACTTTGTTCTTTAGAAGATCCAGATGATAGAGCTTCTTACTGAACATGTGACTTGTGGTACGCTCTACAATGTTTAGATTAGGACTATGTTGGGGTAACAGGACCGAGTGAAAACTTGGACATTACTAAAATGTGTATTTTTACACCAAATATGATGGATTACTTATGAGAAATATAAGGTGTGTGGAGTATGGCGTAACAACAAGGCAAGGTAAATGTTTAACACCAGGAACAGCTAACAAATGTTATTTTAAGAATTATAGTACGAGTACAAAGATAAACATCAGACCCTTGATGCTAAATATGCCTTGTATGTTTTGGACAAGTGAAAAACTCATGTAAATGCATCTTTACTGACCCGTTTAACACGTCCTCTGTTCACTAAAAGTGTGAGTGCGAAGATCAAGGCTATAGAAGCCAAGCTGCAGATGATGGAGGAGAATGTGGATGAAGAGTACACGGGACCTTCACCGTACCTCTACAACAAACCCCCCGAAAAGAAGGAGAAGCGATCTCAGCCCTATCACAAGCAGTTCCGTAGGTTCAGGAGATGACCTCCCAGCCTGGTATCACTGGATTTATGCAACATGCTAAAGACTTGTACAGAATGCATACTGTCTGATCACACGCAGGACTTTTCCATTTCTGGTGATACTGCTTTGTGCTGACCCTGAACTGAAGCCCGTTTGTATCTGTGTGAACAGTTTTCAACTTCTCTCTTCAGTAATTACATGAATGTTTGTTGTTTTGAGTGTTTTTGTACATTTTGTACCTTTCTGCAGTTTTTTTAAAAATGAGTCCATTTTCAACTCTACCTTCTTAAAAAAGTTAATCATCTCCACCCATAGTTTCTTTATGCTCACTTTAAAACTTGTAATCATGTGTGTTTGCTCTTCAATTGATGACTAATTATTAATTCTAATGTTATTTGTTATGAGCCATGAGTGCTTTTTGTATAGAGCCCATAATGGTACAGTAGCTTGAGGACGTTCTCTGTTGTCTCATTGCAGACTTGCCTCGCAGCATCTATTTAAAAGAGCTTCAGAAACCTGGTATGCATGAAGCTGTTAGTCACCACACTGATGGCTGTCTTGGTCTTTAAATAACGTCTCTATGGAAATGTTTGGTAAACTGTTGCATTTCATAACCTCAGACTTTTAGTTAATAAAAAAGTCATATTATTTCAATTGACCTTGTGATTGTTTAATTACAATTAACAAGTGTTGAAAACAAACTAAAACAACCAATTTCTGCAAACAGTGTTTTGAATTTAAAAGTCAGTTACATTTTAAGACCTGTTAAACTAAACTTTTTTTCATTTTTGCAATGGTTTTCTGCAAATTAGAATGCATAAATAAAAAGATATAACATTTAATTTTGTTCCCTGAAGTGTGTTTAGAAAATGAACAAAGTGTCAGTGAACCAGAAATTTGCATAATACAATATAGCCTTCATACTGTGTACAGAAAAAAAAACTGTCTGTCTGTCTGTGTGTTTGTCTGTGTGCGTGCGTGTGTGTGCGTGTTACCTGTTATCCTGGGTATGTAAGCCTTCCATCTGTGGACTTGGGAGGGGGGCAACTGAATGGAAATTAATATGTGGATTTGCCTATTTTTATTGTTTCAGACAGTTAATGGATATTTATGATTGGTTTAAATACTATTTTTTTAATTCATGTATTACACTTTGTTGGGTTAATCTAAAGAAAAATGCATGTATAACAGTGGACTGAGAGAACAAGAATTGTATTGTGAACAGTTACTGTGAAGAAGACATCAGGCAAGGTAAAGTTAATATAATTATAGAAAAACTAGTTATGTGGTTGTCACATCACAAATTATAAACCCTTAATGATTTTACATTTGTTTTTATTTCTCTACTGGTAGATGATTGTTTAAACGCCGTAATCCTGCTGAAAGTTCAGCAGTGGTTTGTGTAGTCCAGCAGTGCTGGAATTTGATGCCCTGACCCTAATTGATAGTTCAGTGTCTGCCTAACATTTATTATATTACTGCCCAGTGTAAGAGATTTGGGCAGCCCTGATTACATGTGGTTCACTAAATAATTTTTTTAAAGATTCACACAGTTTCTGTAAGCTGATATACCTGTTTTATTAAATCATAAACAATGAAAATCTGGATAAGTGACCAAACTTTTGCAAACTTATGTTTTTTGACTGTTTATTAGGCTGGGGTAATATTTGGAGTAATCTATTTACAGTTGTTACTTTTTTTCATTTAGAAAAGCAACTAAATATTTATTTGTAAGTAGTGCACCTAAACTTTTTATATTTTTTGTAGATTAGTCAGTAAATATACTAGCAAATACCATTCTAACTAACTTTGCTCTTTAAATACTGTAGGCACAACAAGGAATGTACATTTGGCTCTTGCTTATTTGTTAAAATATAATTTTAGAACCCATAATGTTTTTACATCCCATTTCTATGGAAATAGCTATAGCTAGCATAACCTGGAAAACTAGGAACTTTAGCTAACTAGCGTGTGTTACTGAAATAATGATATTTTAAACTATAGATCTTGTTGCCTTATTTTGTACTGAACACGTGATTTTTACAGTGTACTAAAATACAATTCCAATTTCTAAATGCGGTCCATTTATATTGACACAAAACCCCTGGTTTCAATGGTTATGGCTGATTTTTCCAGTATAGCCTAACCAGTTATGGAAACAAAAACTAATTCTGGATTTCTTAACGAGTCCATATCTGTGAGTACATCTGTGCCCCCTTTCTACTTTTAATAGAACCACCAGGTTGTATCATTTTTATTATATTTATTATAAAATAGTAGAACCACCAGGTTGTATCATTTTTATTATATTTATTATAAAATAGTAGAACCACCAGGTTGTATCGTTTTTATCATATTTATTATAAAATAGTAGAACCACGAGGTTCTATCGTTTTTATTATATTTATTATAAAATTCTTTTACCCAAGCATTTGGTTATTAGCCTCTTTAATCCTGAAGTGTCATGCTCATGTTACAGAAATTCAGCGGATCTGTAACTGTAACTGGTTTATTTTAGCTTCCTTTCATGGCTTAGAAGATCTTATTATAGCTCGGTTGTAATAGAGGAGTTACAATCCCCCCTCCCAAACACACAAACACACACCTTCACTCAGGCCTACAGATGTTGTGTAGAAACTCATTTAGAAATGCGTACCTGCTTTGTACACATAGCAGAAAATAATAGTAATTTATTTTTCAATTGATTTAATTCTCTCGCAGTCATATAGTCTTTATAAGTCTGATATAGTCTATTTAATCTATATAACTTTTGTTATTTGGGAAAGTATTTATACCCTGAATTTCTAAATAATACATTTATATCAATAGTTGTTAATTGAAAATAAAAAGGATAAATGTAGGTGATTGTGCGACTGAAGTTACTTGGCCAGCACGATTATTTGTGGGCTCAGAAAAATCAATAGCGCACGTGTGAATTTATATGATTCGCATATGAATCACTAATTACATTAAATATGAATGATGCCATTTCCAATTGATTATTATTTAGTAGTAGTAGTAGTATCTTCACATTACCATTATATCTGTTGCTATTATTATTATTATTATTATTATTATTATTATTATGCATGATAAGATCGTAACCTATTTAGCTTATGTGTTGAGTAAAATGTTTAAACTACTACATTTTGACAAGAAGACTCGGAAATTCACTTATGCAGTTGTTTATTCATTTTATTCCGTTTTTTTATTTGTAAAGTGTTCATCTATAATAACGTACGATAAAACGCGTAATGTTTAATTAAACCGCATAATTTAAATCATGTACTAAATCAGCATATAGGTTTAATAGATAAAGGTTATTTTGTTTATACACATTTGCTCTGTTTTTAACCTTAACCTTTATTTAACCGACCTGTGACTTGTGTTCGCTGTTAATAGATGTTTTCTAAACCACCCATAAAACAATATCATGTAAAATCGGTCTAAAACACTGGGCAAAAATGCGATATATCGTGTTTATGAAGAAAATATCGATTACAAAGTATGATTCCGTGCTAAATAACGTAATATAAAAATCATTTTGGAGACATTTGACTGAGAATTTTAGAATTAGTCGAAATATTGGGTGAAATAAAAAACAAATCACATCAAATAAATCGTAATACTACAGCACTACAGAAGAAATGCATAAAGATGAACTCATCGCACTAAACATCATATTGCATACTGTGGAATTATTATGATATATTAGATGATTAGTTAAATTACAAGTATAACTGTACCCTCTAATCTGAACAAATTAAATAAAAACTAGGCAAGACAAATAAAATAAATAGCACACAATGTGATTAGTCTCTATATTAAACTGTATCCCAATAAACGTAGTACCAGATCCTACTGTATTTAATAAAATAAAATCAAACTTTATCAAAATAAAACACGTTAATGGTTCGAAAAATCGTATAAAACATGACTAATCTGAAAATCGGTCTGTGTAAAAAAATTACAGCGTCATAAATGTTAGATTATATTAAAAACAGGGTTCTTTATGTTACAATTGTTATGTTACAATAACTGTCACAATATTGAAATGGCATATTTTAGTATTAAATTATTTATTAAAACAAACTAATCGAATACAAATACAGTGACTGTGAGATTCAGTACCTTAAACAGCAAAATAGGGCGCATTCTTTAAAACTTAGTATGCCAAATTAATCAGCAATATCATCCTAAATATTATAAAAACAAGTCACATGTCCAAATGGGAAAAAATACAGTAATAAAGTTTACATTAAAGAGCGTATTATAACTACATATTGATTTACCCTGTCAAAACCCACTAACTAAAGAAAGCAGGAACGGAACGCAGCCCGTGCCCCCTATCTATGCGTACTATTGTAGAATACTATGTAGTAGGGTAGTATGCGGGTTCAGACGTCTAGTCGCTGAAGCTTACAGGCTGCTTTAAGAAGTCCGGGAGCGACCTAAACCTGCCAGCCCCTCAATTTCCATCCACTTCCTGTAGTCAGCAACTCCATCCATCCCCAAAAAAAGAGAAGGGGGAGTGGAGTGAAGAATTTCTCTAACAGTCCCAAATAAAGCAGTCCAGCACGAGAACTGAAGAGAAGTGCACAACTTATCGGTGCAAACCCGGCCCGAAAACGCACGATCTACACGGGACTGCTTATTTTTCACCGTGTTCAGCGGCTTTCGGTTGAAATCTGCGGTGGATCTTATGGGACAGAGCCCCAAAAAGCGCTTTCGCACCCCAGGACGTCTAAAAGTGCGCGTGCACCTCGCTTGATTTCATGTATTGGAAAAATGAGCTTTTGGCCCCTCTGTCAGAGGGAAATCAGTTTCTATCCGAAGGATTTAACTCAAAACAGGTAGGTTTAGAGGCGCTGCATGGTTTGGGGGTTTTCTTTTTTAGGCATCGATCGACAGCACACTGCAAGGACAAGGCGAAAATCCAATGTTTGGCTTGTTGTTTCTCCAAAATGTTTGCCGATGCTGACGCGTTGCTCGGTTAGATTTTTTTTTTTAAATAACCGCGTACAAGTGCTGTCAAAAAGTGAATCAGCCTCGATCTTGCGTCTCTAATTACGAACGCTGAAGAGTCTCACTCCGTCCTCAGGGAGAGACAGAAATTAGATTTTAATTACCACCATTAAAAATCAAATTTGCAATTCTTTGGGTGGCCCGAGCGATTTTCTTTTTCTCCCCTGATTGACAGTTGAAATTGACACTCCGGGGCCCCTCTTATCCTTAGCATTTCCAGCCATTTGTAATTGCAGGTAGTTTGTTATTATTGTTATTTCTCTCTCTCTCTTTCTTCTCTCCGTGAAATACGCGATTAAGCAAAGAGGTAATGGGTTAAGTGTTGGTGTGGAGAAAAAAATCAATCCACATTTGAAATGGCTTCATTAAAGAGAGAGAGGGAGAGAGAGATCCCGCTTTTTGTTGCGCGCACCGTTAAGTCGGTGTTTTTATTGTTTTTGGGAGCATATATAGGAGCTTAGGCTGGGTGTGTGTGAGTGATGGTGAGCGGGGTGTGTGTGATGCCGCAGGTTGACGTCTGCTCGCCGTTGAATTGTGTCTTTGTAGGTGATCGGTGCACAAACACACACACACGCCTCACCAGGAGCCGTGCGCCGAGTGGAAGCTCAGCACCGACACGAGGACATGGTGAGTTTTTTTAAACTTTATTAACCATTTCTGTTTTAAGACATTTCATATTAGCTGCGTGAAAAGATCTGGGTAAAAGATCTCTCTCAAATGCACATCAGGGATTTTTTCTATAACACAGTTTATATGCTGTTTAAGACCGAATTCTACAACGTGAAGATTTATAATTTACGTTGCTTTATAAATCACAATTTTCTTTTTTAACACAACGTTGTAGGAGCTGTTTGTTATTCTTAAACAGCACGCTCAACTTTTTTTTTTGTTGCTATTTTACCTTTATTAAGCTGGAGTTACTTCATCTGTAAGCTGAGCGTCAAGTCAGACCTGATATTGTTTTGGGTTAAACACATTTCTTTAAAGCTGGCACCTGTAAATCTCATTTTGGATTTTATTTATTTGAAAACATTTTATAAGAGGAAGATAAGTGAAATACCGATGGTTATTTAGGGTGTAATAGTTTTAAACGGAATGATATATTCCTGGTATTTAACTTAAACACGTAATAACTTCTTCAACTTAAGGTTCGAGATGCTTTATTTATAAACAGAGCAGTACACACTGAACGGTGTCTCCAAAAGCTAAGCATTTATTCAATACTTATAGCAGTGTTTTGGGGATATTTTTGTTGTAGTTATCTCTAATTTTGTTTATTTTAAATCAGGTTTGATCTGATCGCCACGTCACTTTTAAACACGATAGACGTCAAACTGTATATTGTGAATGCACCTTAAGACGAATGGACATAATACACGATATGTAAAACAAAAACAAAACGCATTCAGACATTTTTAGCATGGGTTACCATTTTGGGAAAGTGAGAAAGCCTAAATATCAATTTTGCATGTATTGATCAGTAGTTTAAAATATTTTTGTATGTACAGTACCGCACTTTGTTTAATGTTATTGTTTTGTAAATTCTGTAGTTTTTAGACCAAACCACACACACACACACACACACACACACACACACACACACACACACACACACACACACACACACACACATACACACACACACACACACACACACACTTACACACACACACACACACACACATACACACACACACATACACACACACACACACACTTACACACACACACATACACACACACACACACACTTACACACACACAGAAGCACAACATGTCACCGGTGTAGTAAGCTTGTAATATTTTATACACAGTCTTGGTAAATGTTTTAGGGACTTTTCACCCAACCCTAACTTTAAACTCAGTAACCTAAAACAAACTTTTGGCTTTATTGGTACTTAAATTTTTCACATTTTTCTATTCTTGTGGAAATTTGACCTGCCGCTTCCTCTTGGTCTCTCTCTCTCTCACACACACACACACACACACACACTTTGTGACCCGTTAGCAGTGTATAACAATCCCGCCTGATTGGATTGAAATTGAACCTGCTCACTCTCCAATGTTGTAATTCTTCTGACTTTTTGTAGTACTTCATTTGGTTATTCAGGCCTGAACTTGTTGTGTGCAGAAGCTCCCTCTGGGAGATTAAAAAAATGTTAATAGTTCAAATGAAAAAAAGAAAAGCATTTATTAATTTGGAAAATGGCTGTGGCTCCTGGTGGGGGTCTGATCTTAATAATAGAAAAACAGCATCGGTTTATCCAGCCGTTTAATGAAAATCATGCAGAGAGAGCAAACCTGTTTCATTATGTCTCCTGCAGCGTCCATGCTTTAGCAGCGTTGTGTGTCAGTGCTCCATTCTTCTTCATCTTGGTGATGAGTCATATAAATATTAGTAGTAATGAGAAATACAGCTCAGATTTGATAGACTTTAGAGCTGCTCTGTTAGAATACAATGCATATCAGTATAACTCAGTATAGTGCAAACTAATTTTATTACTGAATTGAGATTCAGAGATCTGGGGAATTTGGAGGCCAAGTAAACACCTTGAACTCTTTATTGTGTTCCCCAAACCATTCCTAAAAAAAAATGTTGCTAGTAATTGGATACATTATGTTGCTGCAAGAGGTCTTTGCCATTACAGAATACGGTTGACGTAAAGGGGTGCACTTGGCCTGCAACAATGTTTAGTTAAGTCCACAAGGTTTATGTCCACAAGGATACCAGTACTCAAAATTTTACAGTAAAACTTTGCCCAGAGCTTCACGCTGTCAGTATTATTTACAAAGGTACTTCAGCTGTTAGTGATTTAATGCTATGGCTAATTGGTGTGTATAATACATTTGAAAAGTCTTCAGAAACTGAAAGTTCCCAAGAGCACCATGGCCTTTATAATTTTTAAACTGAAGTAGATTGGAACAGCCAGGACTAGAACTGGCAGCTTCATCAAACCAAAGTAATCAGAGAAAATGGGGCTTGGTAAGAGAGATGATAAAATCCCAAATGGTCACTCTGGCCTCCAACATTCCAAAGACCCTGTGTGCAGATGGGATAAACTTCCAGAAGGTCAACCATCACTGCAGCACTCCACAAATCTGGGCATTATAGCAGGCCTGACAGAAGCCTCTCTTCTATAAAAGTCACATAAAAACCTGCCTGGAGTTTGAAAAAAGAGAAACAAGAATCTCTGGTCAGATAAAAATTGAACATTCTTGCCAAGGCACAGAGTCTAAATAGTTATGTCAATGTGAAATTGTCATTTTTCTTTTGTAATAAATTAGCAAAAATGTCTGGAATTCTGCTTTCACTTTGTCATTATGGTGTACTGAGTGCAAAATGATAGGATGGGGGGGGGGTGTTTCTTAGTTTAGCACAGTTTCTTAGTTTAGACTTTCCGAATGTATTGTACATTCGATACTAATGAAACATCATAAAAGTGTTACTGAATAAATTACAGTGTTAATGTTTAATAAAGATTAAATGTAAGACTAGTAAACTTCAAGAATTCTTCATCTCTATTCCCTTATTAAAGTCTTCATTTAAAACAAGCACAGTCGATTCCGGGTAATTGGACCACCGGTTAATGGGACCAGCCACTTATTCGGACCAAATCCTAAAGTACCGAAGCAAATCCTATTATATACGTGTAATGTTATTGGCTTATTTGGACCAAAATTCCGCTTAATCGGACCAAAGAATGTGAGAGCGAATAACAAAAAGAAGCCACAAGTCATCACCTAGCGGATGCAAAGCGGATCAACGATTTATGGGAGGATTCTTGGGATCCCTGGGAGAATTTATGCTTTTATCAAAGGTCAGGAAATTCGAAAAGTTGTGTTGACAAGAGCAAAACCACCGGAGGGTGAACACGCCCACCACTTTCTTGATTCTGTTCAAGTGCAGTCCGTCAAGAGAACGCATCAAATTACACTGGATAAGTTTTTCAAACGTTGACTGGAATTTAGTAAGAACTTGTTTTTTACAGTATTGTGCTTCGCATGCTGAGTACCTACTCATTGTGTTGTAGATCTACATTAGTTCCAGTCTATTTTGGTGTCTATTACTGTAAGATGCTAAAGTGGTGTAAGCCACCTGAATTTCACTTGGACAACTCAAAATCATGATGTACCTCGGCCCATTTGCCTGTATCTTTTTTTCCCATCCCAATTTTTTACCCTTTTTCACCACATCTGGACCAATCGCCTTACTTTTACACCTGGACCAATCACTGCATGAGTGCATCAATCACCCAGAAGTCCTGTTAGCTGAGAAAAGTACCTACCTTGAAGTAGGAGCTAAAAAATCTCTATACACAGCGTTGAATGAACAACAGTTCTAGGAACTTTGTAAGCGTTCCTCCAGAGCTTAACATTTGCTACTGTAATAAGATTATTAACATTGTTACTTGGTCTGTGCGTGGTTTTAATGTGAAATTGCTGTGTTGTCTTCCTGACTTAATTTGGATCGTGATAATATTTTTTTCATTGTGGTAATTCTTCCGAAAGTAACATTTTATCTACACTGATCACAAAAATGAATTAACTAATGAAATCTCCCTTCATTTTTGTGAGCGGTATAATACTGTATATGCCATCAGCTCGTGCATACTAGAGGCCGCATGTATTGTGTAATTGGTTAAGTTGGATCCCAAACCTGAACTGCCCTTTCTCTGTTAGGCACAAGAGAAAAAGATAAAGATGGAGGAGAAGAGGAAAAGGATGGCTGCTGCTGCTACTCTGCTAGAATGTCGAAATGCAGATGGGTGAGCTGTATTTATTTTGATTATTTGCAAAAAAGTCATTTCTGTTTTTTTGTTGTGAACTGCATCTTGGTATCTCAGTCCATGTCCCTGTTCAGCCCAGACTCTTAATCTTATAAAAATGTTATAATTTTAGTAAGTCATACAATATATTATTGTGTACTACCCCAATTCCAATGAAGTTGAGACATTTTATCAAGCATGAATAAAAACAGAATACAATGATTTGCAAAATCCTTTTCAACTTGTATTCAATTGAATACACTGCAAGGACAAGATATTTAATGTTCGAATGGATACACTTTATTGTTTTTTGCAAATATTCACTTATTTTAAATTTGATCCCTGCAACATGTTCCAAAAAAGTCAGGAAAGAGGCATGGTTATTACTGCGTTACATTACTTTTCCTTTTAACAACACACGGTAAGCGTTTGGGAACTGAGGACACTAATTGTTGAAGCTTTGTAGGTGGATTTCGGTCCCATTTTTGCCTGATATACAACTTCAGTTGCTCAAAACTCTGGGGTCTCCATTGTTGTATTTTGCGCTTTATAATGCGCCACACATTTTCAATGGGAGACAGGTCTGGACTGCAGGCAGGACAGTCTAGTAACCACACTTTTACTGCAAAGCCACGCTGTTGTAACATGTACAGAATGTGGCTTGGCATTGTCTTGCTGAGATAAACAGGGACGCCCCTGAGAAAGATGTTGCTTGAATAGCAGCTCCAAAACCTCTATGTACTCTTCAGAATTAATGGTACCTTCACAGATGTGCAACTTACCCATGCCATGGGCACTAACACACCCCCATTCCATCAGACATGCTGGCCTTTGAACTTTGCACTGATAACAATCCGGACTGTCGTTTTCCTCTTCGGCCCCGAGGACATGACATCCATGATTTCCAAAAACAATTTGAAATGTGGACTCGTCAACCATATGTTGTTGATATATGACTTTCGCTTTGCATGCTAGAGTTTTAACTTGCACTTGTAGATGGAGCAACGTACTATGTTCATTCACAGTGGTTTTCTGAAGTTTTCCTGAGCCCATGTAATAATATCCGTTACAGAATAATGTTGATCTTAAATGCAGTGCCACCTGAGGGATAGAAGGTCACAGGCATTCAATGTTGGTTTTCAACCTTGCCGCTTACTTGCAGAGATTTCTCTAGATTCTCTGATTCTTTTAATGATATTATTGGAGTGTAGATCTCTAAATTGCTTGCAATTGCACAATGAGAAACGTTGATCTCAGCTGTTAGACTGTTTGCTCACGCAGCTGTTCACAAAGTCGTGAACCTCGCCCCATTGTTGCATCTGAACGACTGACGCCTTTCTGGGATGCTCCATTTATACCCAATCATGACGCTCACTTGTTTCCAATTAAACTGTTCTTTTGCCGTCTTTTATCTCCCCTGTCCCAACTTCTTTGGAACACGTTTCAGGGATCACATTCAAAATCAGTAAATATTTGCAAAAAACAAAGTTTATTCGTAAGAACATTAAATGTCTTTGTAGTGTATTCAATTGAATATGTGTTGAAACCGATTTGCAAATCACCATACTCTTTGTTTTACACAGTATCCCTACTTTGTTGGAATATGTGGTTGTGTAATATTGTATAATATAGTGCCTAATACACTGCTCACAAACGTTACGGGATATTTAATTTTGAAGTGTCTCCTGTCTTTTGTGAGCAGTATATTAAAAGATTTAAAGAACCTGGTGGAATTCCAGTTGGTAAAAAAACGAGTTTATGAGCCTAAACTGAAGACCTGTGATCTCTGATCCCCCAGGCAGCACTGTCTCAAGAACCGTCATTCATCAATAGCTGATAGAGCCACATGGGCAAGGGCTAGCACTACAGTACAAAGTTGCATTCACAAAGGGTATCCTCTGTGCCAAAACAATTTTTTTCAGCGTTGTGAGAATTAATTAAAACGTTACAAAAGTGGTAAATGGACTGTGATAGCCTAGCGGTTAAGGCACTGGACTCTGGACCTGAAGGTCCTGAGTTCAAATCCCACATCTGCCAAGCTGCCACAGTTGGGTACTTAAGC
>JAUZSU010000368.1:34909-45539 GCA_034780255.1 Parotocinclus maculicauda
CTCCCGCCATCATAGACACTCCTTTTGATGATGCTCCAGAGGTTCTCAATGGGGTTGAGGTCAGGGGAGCATGGGGGTCACACCATCAGTTTGTCCCCTTTGTCACTGACACATATAAAGAGCCCTGACACACATCACTATTATTGAGTTTAACTGAGAAACAAAATTTTTTTTACCTTCTCACTCCTAACACTTTTTGCATAATAATTTGAAACGCAGTGTATATACAGGACGTCACTGAAAAGAATATTGCTTTAATGGCAGGATATGTTATTCCAAAACCTGTATGTACCTTTCAGCATTAATGGTCCCTTCACAGATGTGCAAGTTACTCATGCCATGAGCACTAACACACCCCCATACCATCAGAGATGCTAACTTTTGAGCTTAGCGCTGATAACAATCTGGACAGTCCTTTTCCTCTTTGACCCATGGACGATGTCCATGATTTCCAAAAAACAATTTGAAATGTGGAATCATTCGACCACAGGACACTTTTCCACTTTTCCATCTCAAATCAAGTTCAAGTGGTTTTATTGTCATTTTGACCATATACAGTGGTGTGCAGTACCATATAAAGTGAAACAAAACAACCTGTTCCTCCAGGACCAAGGCACTACACAGAACAGTACACTACACAATATAAAGTGCACGTGTGTAGCATATGCAATAAACAATATAAACAGGAACAATAAACACTATACATAACAATAAACAATGAATACAAGGCAACAGTGCAGATAGTGCTGGAGCTGTTATATCCGATCTGGTCTCCCAGTCAAGAAGTCCAAGATCCAGTTACAGGGAGAAATGTTCAGGCCCAGTAGGTTCAGCTTTCCAATCAGGTGCTAAAGAATGATTGTGTTAAATGCTGAACTAAAGTCTATGAACAGCATTCGAACATAAGCGTCTTTATTGTCCAGGTGGGTAAGTGCTAGGTGAATGGTGATCTCGGACCCAGAGAAACCTGCAGTGTTTCTGGCTGTTGTTGATATATGGCTTTCGCTTTTAAATTGCACTTGTAGATGAAGCGATAGACTGTATTCACTGACAATGGTTTTCTGAAGTGTTCCTGAGCCCATGTGGTGATATCCGTTACAGAATGATTTTTCGGTTTTTAATGCAGTGCCACCTGAGGGATCGAAGGTCACGGCCATTCAATGTTGGTTTTTGGCCTTGCTGCTTAGAGATTTCTGCAAGTATGATGATGATATTATGGACTGTAGATAATAAAAATCCCTATATTCATTGCAATTGCAAGACAAGTTAAAATAAGGATTTACAAATCATCTGTTTTTATTTATGTTTTACACAATGTCCCAATTTAATTGGAATTGGGGTTGTAACCTTTTGTCACATTCTGTCTTTATTTTTCCATTTTTAAGTGATCTAGTTATCTAAGAACTTTTAAACAATAATCCATCACCTCATGTTTCACTGGGTTACATCATAGTCATTATAAAGTCATTTTGCAATATGGGAGAGACAAGGAAACATAAGAGATTCAGTAAGTGTATTGAAATTTACAAGTCATGGAATGGCTACAAATACACTGCTCACAAAGATTAGCTGATATTTCAAAATGAAATATCCCATAATGCAATATCCCCTGATTTTTGTGAGCACTGTATATAGCTACTTGCCAGAAAATGCTGATATGTTCAGTCCAGTGATTAAAAAGTTCATATCAACTGGAACTGTGACAAGTTTGCCTAGATGAGGATCCCAGTTTATTTTGCTCCCATGTACATTAAGGAGGACAGTAAAAGACACAAACTGGCCAAAGATCAATGTTGCACAATTACAGAAAGAGTAGCAGCTTAGCATCCCAAAATCACCATCAGATGCCGCCTCCATGAATATGGATTACTTTGAAGGCTTGTCATGAAAAGTAAAACTTTCCTATAATCTAGCTACAATGTACATGTACATGTAAAGCCATGGAGTATCTAACAGTTTTTGTCACCGTTATGTAGTGCATAATTGCAATTGCTTGCTAGCAGTGAGGATTATTTAATAGACATTAGACACTGGAAACTACAAGGTATAACTACAGGTATAGCCCATTTTATAGTTAATTAGTGTACCAGTTTATGTATTATGTATCAGGAGCTTGAAAAGATGAATCAGCTTTCTTGCTGAAAATGCCAGCAGTTCATGGTAAATTGGAAAATGCAGGAACGTGTAGATCTCAGGATGCCCAGAAAAGGGTCCAGATTGGAGCAGGTGCTTATAGACAGTGTAGGGGCAGCAGGAAGTGACAGTCCCATTGAATTGCCACTCACTGGATATTTTTACTTTTTACCATATTCTGTAAGCCCTAGATGACTGTGAGTGAAAATCTTAGTGGATCAAAAGTTTCAAAAGAAATTATCTAGCAGCAATTCCACATTGACAGTTACTTAAATTATTTTTTCATCCGCAATCTGTTCCTGATCGCATGTGATTAGCTTATTAGATTTTTGTGTTAACAAGCAGTTTAACAGGTTTAAAAAAAAATGTCTACAAATGTCTACATAACAAAGAGCTAAACATCTATCCAAGAGATAGAAGATCTTAGAGAGTCAGAAATCAAAGAGGAGATTAAATAAGATGGATGCGTTCAGATTGTCTTGTTCCGAATATTATTTATGTACTAAGACTTCACCTATTCTACAGAGATTAAGCATGTTTCGCTCAAGGATTTATATTGTGTTGCATACTCCGTCTTTTTTTTATCATGACTCATATGCAGATCAACTTTGCGCAGGCCATGCAGCACAATGTGCTATTGCATCACTGCTCCTGAGCCAGGCAGAATTTTACTTTACCTGGCCAGCTTACATTTTTTTGTCGTCCAGTTGCAGAAAATTTACATTTTCAACATTTAGCAGATGCCTTTGGCTTTCTAGTTGAGCATTTAAAGTACAGAGTAGTAGGGTGACATTAGAAAGTGGGAGTAAATTGAAAAGCAGACATGCTGCTGCATACTGAATCTGATTCAGGGGAGCAAATAATTATAGCAGTTACATGCACAAAGTATAAACACAAGATACTTCAGTCTTCAACTGAATTTAATTGATTGAGAAACATCCATTTCAAACATCACAGTCCAAAAAGTTGGGATGGGTGAATCTTGGGTTAGTAATATGAATAAAAATGATTTCAAAGAGGCAATCTCAACAGGTGGTAGTAATCATGAATTTGTACAAAAGCAGTATCTATGAAAAGCCAAATCTTTGGAGAGCAAAGATCTCCAGTTTGTCTACAAACTGCTTGAGAAAATAATTGAATTTTTAAGATGTTCCTTAAAAAAAGATTGGAAGAGCTTTAAAAATAACTCTGCGGTGCATAATATCATTAAACGACTCAAGGAATCTGGAGTTATATGAAGAATATATATTTTAATTGTTTGTTATTTTAATGCACATTTGCTCAACTGAGAAAAAGTACGAGAATTATATAACATTGCCAGAAAGTCTATGCCAACACAAGTTACTAATTGAGGTTTGTTATGCATCTCATGTGGGTGTATAAAACTGGAATTTGCAAGTCGTCAGTCATTCATTCATTTATTATCTTCCGCTTAATCCACACGGGGTCAGGGGCAGCCCACCCAGCAACTTTGGGCGCAAGGGCAGGAACAACCCTAGACGGGGCGCCAATCCATTGTAACACAGACAGTCACGCACGCAGTCACACACTAAGGGCCACTTTTGGAGACACAAATTAACACGCATGTCTTTGGACGGTGGGAAGAAACCAGAGTATCCGGAATAAACCCACGCAGACATGGGGAGGACATGCAGACTCCACACAGAAAGAACCGAGACCGCTCCACCCTGTGATTAAACCTGGGACCTTCTTGTTGTCAGTCATACTGAAGTAAAAAAACAACTATTGCCATTATTACAGATTTATTAGTTTACTTTTACTCTCAAGTGAAAATGACCTGAAATTACTCTATTCCCCAACATTTCCTGTGCTAGATCACCCTGGCCAAAGCTCCTACCTCCTGCCCCCTAATTCCCATGTTTTAAGTCTTACCTGCTCCTTGTATGATGTTTATTAGTGACTCTGTTTTAGTGTTTTTGTCTCACCCTTTGTTGTGAAGTTACAGTCACAATTCCTGTCTGAGTAGTGTTTGATTGCTATTCTGAAGCAGATCCTGTGCTTGATCCCTGCCTGCATTGCTCAATAAATCTCTGAAATGTCACAGAGCGTTCGACTTGTCTCCATCAGCATCCCAGTATGAATATGACTTTAACAAAAACATTTTCTTTATGTGTAATGAGCCCTTTGTTTCACATATGCAGACCGTGTATAACTACCTACATATCAAGTAACTGCATTACTTTAATATAGGATATACCTGCCCCTGTACCTACCGATTCTGTGTAGTTCATTGTAATAATTTCAAGCAGCAACCCCCAAAATTGAATTTAAATTAATCCCAGACAACGCCATTACTTGGATGTCCTTGAGTTAAAAACACATTTTCAGAGATACAAGAGACTCTTTCAGGGTAACAACATTTTAAGGGGAAACACCTCTGAGACTATGAAACAAATGATGCATTTTCTTTTCCACATGATGTTGCCAAGTGTCTTGTTTTTCAGTGTAAAACGTATGCATGTATCACAGAGAGCCATCTGATGGGACTTACCATAGACTTCAGCATAGGTTTTATCTGCTTTGATGCTGCATCAAAGGTAAGTCAATCCAACCACAAAGGCCAGTCACTCCTGGTATGTTTAAAATATCATTTAGTTGATCACATGCTCCTGCTGAGTTAAGTCCTGTACAATTACACTATGTGCTAGTACTTGCAATATTGTACAGAATAATTGAATAAAATAATGGTCCATAGTCCAGTATATTAACCAGCCACAGTTTCTCTAAGACTGTAAGGAAAGCTCAGCTTCCCCTAAAATGTAGAAAATGAAATGGTCAAATATGTACAGTTGTGTAAACATTTCATTGACTACAAAAGCATTAGAACACGTTCATTTTGAAAATTATTTATTTCATAATCAGCTATTCATCACTATGTAGCGTCAATGCTATAGACTTCAAGAAATCATTTTTATATGATCTATGGTCAATGCATTTGTCTGTAGAAGCTGAGTGTCCATTTACTTCAATATGACTGCATGAAACTATTTTTTTCATTGCCTCAAAACACGACTGTAATTTGCTCAATGCCAAGATTTTGTCCCGCCAACAAACCCTCAGCATCTTTGTCTGTGAATGGAGCTGTGGACTGGGCTCGGCTGGCCTGGAGGCTAAGCTTCCGCATTATGATTGGAGGATCAGTCAACAATCTGATTCCCATTTTGATTGGCAGCTATTTTAAGATATTCACTGTCACTTAATCATTGGGTGCTCAGTCCCAAGTGGGTTTTACAAGTATAGTTGAAAGATAAACTGCAAACCATTTCTTGATAATTGCTTGGCCAAATTACTTGACCATTTCCATTGTTAATTTCTTACACTGGAAATAAAACACACTCATAGTATTTCCTTGTGCCAGTTAAAAATATATTTACAGCATTTCCGTGTTCGAGTTTCGTTATTATTATATTGTTTCATTAGTTTGTTGTTATTGTTAGTGACAACAACTGGAGCTACATCTGCAGGTGTAGAAAGGATTTTCTATTGTTTAAAAAGGTTTAAATCTTACACCCACAACACCATGGCCAAGGCCGTCTAAGCGCCCTAGCTCTGCTGGCCATTGAGAAGACACTGGTCAGTTCCTTGGAAAAGGTTTTCTTGAAATGGAATCGAGGGCAGCATTTACATATAAATAAACTGACAAATTCTATGATGTAAGCTGACAATGAGCTTCTCCTCTTTGAACGACTAGCAGCCATCACTGATCTTAACCACTAGTCCTGTCTTATCATTTACAACCTCAAATCAGAAAAGTTGGGGCAGTATGGAAAATAAAAAAAAAAAAAACATTGTTTGTTACAGTTACCTATTTCATTACAGACAGTATAAATACTTCAACTTCATTTTATTTGTTAATATACTAATATTATTTGTTTATAATATTGTTAAATACTTTCTTGTATTTTAGGTGTGCAGAATATTACAAAAATTGGCCTTAAGACACTTTAATTAAAACAATTTAAGACTAGTAATTAAATAAAATAAAAATAAAAACTAAATAATGATGTGATTTCAAATATACTGCTTTCTTAAATTAGGGTATGTTTCAAAATTAATGTTTAGTAATATTAGTAATATTAATATTATATAGCAGTGAGCAATGTAGGTGATGTGAATAGATGGTTATAATCAGCATTTAATCCAAAAGCAGTATACATGAAAGGCTGGGACTTTGATGAGCAAATGTTGGCAGAGTATCTCCAGTTTTCAACAAATGTGAGAGAAAATTAATTAAATGTTTAAATCCAATGCACATTAAAGAGAGATTGGAAGATATTTGCATATTTCTCCCTCTACAGTAAATAATATATTCACTGGACAAAAATTAGTCACCTGTAACTGAAATGTACCGAATAGCATGCAGTACCTACATGAGCATGAATAACATTGACTTAATAACATGATCCCATTATATGCTGCGCAGGTATTTATAGATCATCGACATGCAATGGTCTCTGCAAAAGCCTGAAGTTATAACCACCATAAGCACGTAAAGGTATATCATTAACTTATTCAAGGAATTTGGAGGAATAGCAGTTAAATCCCTTACACAAATCCCTTAGATTGCCACTTAAAATGTAACTGTGCAAAAAAGAAGCCTTATGTTAATCGTGTCCAGAACTTTAACATTTGATTAAATTTTGATTATAATCCAAAATTGCATGTTTGAAATCACATTTTCTTTACTTCATTAATTAAACCTAATGTCCCTGTTCCTTTGGCATATCTTATAGACCTAAAATGCAGGAATGGTTGTTTATTAACAAATAAAAACAAAACAAAACAAGACAAGAATCAATTGGGTTAATACTCTCTGCAATACCCTCCCAACTTTTTCTGATTTGGTTTTAACGCATGTTTAGTTTTTTTTTCTTTTGCCTTCCTGCCTGAAATTTTATTGGTGTTGTGTTTTTAATTTTCACAGACTATCTGCGTATTGTTTCCGATCATGTACTTTACTGTTTTATGAAACTATGTCAGGATTGTGTATGTATTCTCTTGACTTTTATTTCATTGCAGGCAGTACAAACCCAAGATATTTCCTGTTTTGTCTGGTCAACCTCATTTCATTTGTTCATTTGTCAAATTACATCACAAATGTAGTTTTTTTTACCTCATAAGCCATAAATTGCCCCTGTCCTAACTCTTTTTTTCGGAATGTTTTTGCAGACGCAAAATGCAGGAATGATTGTTAATAAACAAATAAAATGTTATTGAGCAGTCAAAAAATTTAAATATCCCAGATTCATACTGTCTGTAATAAAATAAAGGTGAAAGTACATTAGAAGTAATGAGTTACTATATTAATTATGTTGAAGCTTCCATTATATTGACTACCTTAATATTAATTTAAAAAATATTTCATCGTTGTACATTGTACTTGTGCCATGATGTTACAGTTGTAGATTCTTATGATTGTGTCATACTAGGATGAAATAACACAGTTACAGAACAATTTGCAAGTCGATGCTAAAAAGGGATGTAAGGTATTGCATTAAGGTTATGCATATCCCCCAGGCTGTGCTGTGGCGGTACAAATTCTCTCAGCTTAAAGGATCATCTGATGATGGCAAGAGCAAAATTAAGTTTCTCTTCCAGAATTCAGACACAAAGCTCATCGAGGCAAAGGTAAGTACAGCCCTAACTAATGCTTCTTTAATGAAGTGTAACGTCTACTAATGTCATTCTGAGACTTGTACTTCTAACACTGAAGTGTTTAGCATTTGTTGTTGATAATAAAAATTACAGCTTACAATGTGAAGTCTTACCTCAGAATTCGATTCGGTTCTTGACACATCTTCACAAGAAAAAATTATTGCGCATTGTTCGGCACTAGGTGCACCTGCTAGAACTTGTATGAGATAAGTCTCGTATGTCATTTCCAGCGGAAACATAGGAACACACACACAGCAGTGCTGCTGGAGTTTTTAAAAACTGTATTCGCTCACTTCACCAGAGACAGTAACTCATCTCTTGTTGCACAGTTTGTATTAGTCATCCTCTAATCCTTCATCAGCGCTCACAAGATGCTGGTGGCTGGACATTTTTGGTTGGTGGAATATTTTCTGTCCAGCAGTGACACTTAGGGGTTAAAAACTTGCTGCTGATCCACCCATACCAGAGCAACACACACTATCATCACCACCACATCAGTGTCACTGCAGTGCTGGGAATGATCCACCACCCAAACAGTAGCTGATCTGTGCTGGTCCTGATTATTTAAGATCACAGTAAAGACGAATAACAAAGCATGTAGAGAAACAGTTGGACTACAATCTGTAAGAACTTGAAGAACTACAAAAAGGAACTGTGTATATCACATAGCCCTAGCTGAACACATTTGGGTTTCTTGGCAGGAGCTGGAATTCTCCAACCTGTTTGCCGTGCTGCACTGCATCCACGCATTTTTTGCTGCCAAAGTTGCGTGTCTAGATCCCATGTTTGTTGGCTGTCAGAATGCTGCCTCTGCTACCACACTGACTTCCGTTGCCTCCACGGGTCAAAGCGCCAAGCTGAAGTACTCAATTTGAGAACCGCTTGACACTGGACACTTTAAGATCAAATTATTTTTGGAGTCATGCTCTGGATTTATACAGAAACAGTTTTCAGGAGCTGTGGAAGAATTCCCAGAAAAGCTACATTAAAGACAGTCCACAAAATGCCTGCTTGCTTCGGGCCAAAGACTTAAGCCAGTTGGATGTTTGTTCATTTAATGTTACATCAGCATCAACAGCTATTCATCACAAGAGCAAGGTTACATCGATACTAGGGAGACACATTGACACTGGACCAATTAAGGGTGACCAATTAAAATAAACCATCTATGGAAATTAGGAGAAAACAGGAGCAACTCCACACAGACATGAGGAGAACATGCAAACTCCACAAAGTTCAAGGTCAGGATTAAATCGTTGCTCTGTGGAGCAGTGAAGTGACTGCGCTTACCACTTGCACCATTGTGCCACCTACACTTGGATGTAATATCAGGATCTGAATTATGATTTCTCAGACTTGCAGGAGTACTGCATACTGTAGCTTATAATGACTGGTATGCTAAATTGTGTTATAAAATATTTCACGTATCTTCCCTTTGTCATCAGTTCACACTTAGTTGCTTAAACACAGGCTATGCCGAGTCTTGTAACATAATGTACAAACATACTCTAATTTTATAATGTTCTTTACATACTGGACCCCATTTAGTGCATGCTAGTCTTACTGTTAGATGTAAACAGCGGTAGCCTGCAGTAGCCTAGCGGTTAAGGTACTGGACTTAATGGACTGATGGTCCAGAGTTCGAATCCCACCTCTGCCAAGCTGCCACTGTTGGGTTCTTAAGCAGTGCCCTTAATCTACCATTGCTTGAATTGTAAGACTGTATAAGTTATAAGTCGCTCTGGATAAGGGCGTCTGCTAAATGCTGTAAATGTAAAATGTAAACAGGAGTTTACGAAAAGGAGTTTAGGAGTACTTATGTAGCAGCACAGTCCAAGACTTTCAATTTGAACAATTATGTTTAAAGCTCTTTTTCCAGTTTTGGTGTATTTTTAATAAGGAGCAATCACACATCATGCTGCCAGAGACATTAGGTGTAATGAGTACGTATTACTCTGAATTGTTATTCTTCAGAAATAAAAAAGGAATGTTTTTACTCGGTTATTTAATATATGGTGAAGCTACAGTAGAGCATTTGTTTACAATAATAGAAACCTGTTTCTAATAATTACATTTAATTCCAGGGGACTAAAAGGTTTTTTGTTTAAAAGCCTATTTAGAGAAAATCGCATTGTTTTTGCATATATTTTACACTATATTACACAAAAAAAATCAAATTGTGAGCTGAGTGTATCATTACAGACCTACCCACCACCGTAGTGACTCAGGTTCGAGTCCTCATGGTGCCTTACACAGACACAATTGGTCATGTCTGAGGGTGGGGAAGCTGGGCAGGGAACTTGGTTTGATATAATAGAAACTGAGTACTGTGGTAAGGTACTGCTTTGTGTGTGAATCATAACGTAAAGGTGACCACCAAACACTGCAGAAGGAACCTTTTATGTTAGCACTTACTCTGCTGATGAAATCTTTTGATGCCTCATTGAAAGAGCTTCTGAGAGATTTGGAAAATGATCATTTTATTTTTGGAAACTTTAATAAAGATGTAGAATTATTACAATAAACTTTTAAACCATCAACATGTGGGTTTCTCATTTTGGATCAGTGGGAAGCAAAGCCTTTTGCAAAGTTGACCGATGTGAGGTGTGAGTGAGTTGCATGGCTGTTCTGAAAGGATTTTTGTTCTGTGTAGCAATTTAACAAAAGTAACACTAGTTTAATTTTTCTATATACCTACAGCAGTGGCGATTGCTCAAAGACTGCAATGTAAAAAAAAATATACTGTTGTGTGTACATGTTATTGACTAAATATGCGCTACAACGCGCTCAACTTTTGTTCAGAATCAGCTTCTTATCACTG